>JAEQBH010007201.1:0-144484 GCA_016808115.1 Tetrastigma voinierianum
TTTATTGCAAGGTTGCTCATTTTATCTCGAGAGGTTCTGGTAGGGTGCTTGAGAAACAAAATGCGATAGGGAGTGAAGGTTCTTGTTTAGTATGCCACACACTTGGCTCTTGGAGTTGGAAATGGTATTTGGTGAAGCGTTTATGATTCACAGTTGCAGCTTTGCTTGAGTGTACATTTACTTATGTGTTTTTATATAAACTTGAGATCTATTTACAATGTATGTCATTGTTTTTAGGCAAAATTGTACATCTATGATATGTTATAAAAAAATGACAAACGTTTTCATACTTTTCTAAACCTTGTTCCCCTAACACATTTCTTTTCGGATTTTACCTTTGAGGAGGTGGTAGAGTTGAGCGGAACGGAGTGCATTGGGAGGCCCGCTCGAAGGAAATTTAGATTAGGGTCCCTCGGGTGAAGGAACTCACGTTTGAGGCCAAGGTAGTGAAGAAGAAGGCCAGATTTTGGCCTATTTTTTGATTTTTGTAATTTTCTTTGCTCCAGATATCTACGTTTTGAAAGATGTACCAAAGATGATATTGTGGCCATGGCTTAGCTTATTCTTTTGGAAGGTTATTGTAGATTATTACCTCACGGTGAATCAAATCTTTTGGGATAATGTTGTACATTTTATGGATAAATGGGCCCAGGTGGTTGATGTATTAGAAATTTACTTAAGGTTGTGTTTTGGGTAGAGCTCCCCGAACAAAGGAGACTCTACCGGGTTTTGTTAAATTAAGTGTAAGCAGAAAATTCAATTTTCTTAAAAGGCAAAATCGTAATTCGATTTTAAATCTCAAAAATTGTTACGGTAAATCGAATTTTTCTAGATCTCGGATGTGAAGCGACCTTCTCCGTTGAATCGTCTCGGGAAATTTAGCTCTGCGTCGAATTCGTTGGATTAGAGGTGATCGAGTTTCACGTTTTTGAGTGTGTAGTGTCGGATGACACATGGCAAGGTTAGGGGATGCCACATGGCACCTTAAGAGTGTGACACTTGCATTAAAGGAATGGCTCACAATTAGCCATATGTGGGAAATAAATCCCATGGCTCATATTGAGCCATGTAGTGGATGATGTCATAAAGAGGAATTAAGAAATAAGGAATAAGGATGGAAAATTGAGGGCCCACCAGGGTGGCTTGAGGAAAGGAGAGAAATTTCAGCTCTCTTGACCCTCTGAATCAATACTCATCCCATTGGGAGAGAAATGTCTGAGAAAGGAAAATGGGGAGAAACTAAAAGGGGAATGAGATGAGAAAAGAGAAAAAGAATAGAAAAGCAAAAAAGGAAAGAAAAGAAGAGAAGGAGAAAAAGAAAACAAATAGAAAGGAAAAGAATTCGTAGGGAGAAAGAAGGAAAAGGGAAAGGGAAAATTTCCCGGCTTTCGGGCGGTCGAAGTTCGACAGTTTGAGGACTAAAGTTGGTGCCTGATACGTGTGGACATCAAAAAGTTGCGGAATTTCGACAAACTCGAATAATTGGGGGTTTTATCCTACTTGAGTTACACTTTGTTTAAGTGTTTTGTTGATGATTGAGTTGATTTGAGGCCTTGAATGACCATTTGATCGGTCTTAAAACTTGAGACCGAATTGTTGGAATTTTAGGAGCTTGTTTGGACAGTCCACCAATTTGTTTGAGGTACACTTGTGTTGTGATTTGTATTAAATCATGTTTTGGTGTGAATGAGGCCGGAAATGGGTCATTAACTGTGGTCTCAAGCTTTGAGCCAAGAGTAGAAAATTTCTATTTTGAGTGGTCATGAACAGTAACCCGAGGGTTTACTGTTCACATGAATAGTATGTAAATAGTGATGTGAATAGTGACATGAATAGTGATGTGAATAGTGACATGGATAGTAACGTGAATATTTTTGTGTGAATTGGACCAAAAACGTCCATGTATTGTGTGCTTGAAATTGTTTGAAATGAATGGCTTGGTTGTGTGGAATAATAGGTTAATCATAAGCGATGTGTTAACATGATGTCACAATTATATGGAATAATTGTGTGTATAGGCCATTAGAGATGAAATTGTGTTTAGCCCAAGTGAGGTAGTTTGGGTGATGGTTGATAAAAATTGAATTACATGTGGTGTGATTGTAAATTTGGGAATATATGCATGTTTGATATATTGGTATAAAAATGATTGAAAAGGCATAATGCATTTTCATATGCACCGGGGTAACCTAGAAATTAGATGTGAGTGCATGACACTAATTTTTTGAAAAACGAACATGATTGCGAAAGGAATTTCACAGGATGATTTTTCGGAGAATGAGGTTGGGAGACGGTCCAACAGATCATTTCGGATGAGGACCATGACTGTTTTGGGAAGTTCTCCAATACATTCGCCTCGGAGGGTAGTCCCATATTTTTAAAAACTAGGTAGTGTATTTTCGAAACTGACAAGTTTTGTTTTTGAAAATGGTATTTTCTCATCATGTAGGCAAGTGTGAGGGAGTCGGTGAGGACTCGAGACTTGTGATTGGGCATGTAGACATTCAAGAATGGGATCAATTTACTTGAGTGTGTGTTTACATTGGATCATTGCATATGCACTTAGGTGGGAGTAACCCATTTAGGGTGATTCCTTCTTGGGGCGAATGCTTCGCCTGTCGAGAAAATATTATTTCTAAATACGGGGCACTCGAAACGGCTCATCTTAGAGGCCGGAGTTTGAAAGCGGGATTATTGGCTGATGTTTTGGGATAATATGTATTAGGATTGAAAATTTTAATATGTATTTGTATTAAGAGTAATGTATAACTCTTGGACCATATAATATAATTGGTTGAATATATGTTGATGAGCATTGGTGTATGGGCCCAAGTGGCCATTTTCGCTCAGGTATGTGTCTCGTGATACAAGACGTATAGATTTTTCGTAGGTTGACGGGTTGTCAACGGACACCCCGGGTTTGGGGCGTCACATTAAGGACCCCCGGTTATTTATGGATTTTATTAGTGCTCTCATGGTGTAAATGGTTGTTATTATGTAATCTTGGAGTCCCGAGTTACAGGTCGTACAAAGTTGGTATCAGAGCTTAGGCTTTAGGTCTTACATAGGGTTTATGAGTTATGGGGTACCACTATGGAGAGGATTAGGGTGGGTAAGATGGTCGATTTGTAATTAGGATGTCTTTTACATCAAAGGAACTAAAATTGTGAATTGATGTGCGAAGTATGGATGGTGGACGGGGCGTGGGCGTGGTTGTGGAAGTCGAAAATTCACCACCGCGCACCACCTCCGGATGCTATGAATGGAGTATTTATCAATGTTTGAGAGAACTCACTTCCCTAGTGCAGCATCATAATAGAAACAACAACAACACAACCGCGCAGTGAGGCTGCTAGCCCAATGCAGGCTGATGGAGAGAGAATCGGAGAATGATCATTCTTCGAGAATTTTAAGCGAAAGCCCGCACTTTCAAGGGCTCAAACCTAGATACGGATAGGTGGATCCGTCGGGTGACAAAAGTCTTTGATGGCCTAGGAGTAGCCGAAGACTTTAAAGCCGGCTTGGAAACGTATTTATTTGATGGAGAGGCCGATCATTGGTGGGAATCAGTAAAGAGAAGGAGGTACATCATTGCACTTACTTGGGGATTGATCAAATCTTCAAGACAAGTATTTTTAGAATCGTCGGAGATAGAATGAAGGTTGATTTTCTTGCTCTGTGAGCAGGGCGAGCTGGCCGAGTGAAGTTTGGGAAGTGTGAGAGGGTTTCTTGAGAGGCTATCCCGTTGGGTTTATCTCTATGGAGGCCAATGGGCTAAGCGGCACTGGAAACAGGGGCTTGAATGACCATCAGAAAGGATTAGTAGCTTTTCAAGATATGGGACTATGGGGATATGGTGGATCGAGGCGCACTCGTGGGAGGATGGGGGATGACGGCTTGACAAGGCTTTGGGTGAGGGAGGTCGATCCGATTTGGTCACGAGAGCGATGGTGAGTTTAGAGCGGCGCGCCTCGTCGCCTAGACCAGAAACGGTGGGACTGGAGCCAGTTAGCTAGAGGGACCCGAGGTGTACCGGAGTGGGGTAGACGCGATTCACGATCCTGCTTTGCATGTGGAGGGTGCGAGGGTCATACTAGAATGCATTGTCAATTTATCACCCCAGAGGAATACTCGAACCCGACGGGATCGATGCAGGCAATTAGGCCACCCCACACAGGCCACTCTGGCGTGAAGGCATTGGGGCAGAGCCCCAGGCGATGCTATCCAAGGGAGAGTGTTTTCTTTGACTTAGCTAGAGGAAGATGTCTCCAATGCAGTTATGGAAGGTATCATTCTTCTTTATAATTCATAGGCCCGAATTCTATTTGATCCTGGTGCGACTCATTCATTTATACACACCACATATGCTATTGATTTGGGATTGAACTTTGAAAAGCTAGAGCAGGCATTAAATGTTGACTTGCCCACGAGAGAACAATTGGGTATCAGCCAGGTTTGCAAGGGTTGCGTGCTTCGTATTGGTGAGCATTAATTAATTATGGACTTGATTGCTCTAGATTTGAAGGGGTATGACGTTATATTGGGATGGACTTGCTATCCACTTTCCAGGCAGTGATGGATTGTTTTCGCAAGCGAATTACACTCCAGTTACCAGGAGGGGTAGTTTTCAGTTTCATTAATGACCAAAGTTCTTCCCATCCATTTCCTACCATGAGTAGTAAATTCTCTTGAAAAGCTAAAAGGCGAGGAGCCACTTGAGTTTCTTAAACAGCTTGATTGGAGAGGAGAAGGATAAAGACACACAGGCGGTGTTAGTAGTATCAATTTCTGGATGTCTTCCCGGATGAACTATCGGGTTACCCCACAAGAGATTGAATTCAAGATTGATCTCTGTCAGGAGCGAACCCATATCCATATTTGCCCCCTGCAGGTATGGCACCTTTGGAGCTAAAAGGGGCTAAGGAAGCAATTGGACTGATTGTTGAATATTAGGTTTATCCATCTAAAAGTACCTCACCTTGGGGAGCTCAGTCCTCTTCGTAAGAAGCATGGTAAACCTTGCGGTTATGCAGACTCTGAACGCTTGAATCGGGTGGCGATGAAAAATAAATGTAACTACCTCGGATAGATGACCTATTTGATTAGTTGAGGTTCTAAGTATTACGAAGATTGATCTGTGTATGGTACCATCAATTACCGTCGAGAGGAGGACATTCCTAAGGCGCTTCGGTGCCGTATGGTCATTTCGGTACACGGTAATCTTAGTTTGGATTGACTAATGCCCTCGTAGCTTTCATGGATTTGATGCACAGGGTATTTCGACCGTATATGGATCAATTTGTCATTGTGTTCATTGATGTCATACTAATCTATTCCACGAGACCCTAGGAACATGAGCATGCATCTCCTGATTGTGCTCCAGAATTTTAAGGGAGCATAAGTTATATGCTAAGATGAGCAAATGCGAGTTTTGGATGAAGGAGGTGAAATTCCTTGGCCATGTGGTGTCGGAATAGGGTGTAGCTGTTGACCCAACGAATTGGCTTGATGAAATGGGAACCAGCTGAAGAATGTGACGGAGAATGCGTAGCTACGGTAACGAGGCTACTTTCGGAGGTTTGTGGAGGGATTCCTCAGAGCTTGATACTGATGGCTCAGCGACCAGAAGGGAGAGAAATTCTTGTAGACTCAGGAGTGTGAACTTGTTTCACACTTTGAAGGAGAAATTGACAACGTCCTTTGTCCTTATTATTCGAATGGTAAGAGAAAGGATCTGAGGTGTACATGATGCTTCTCACATGAGGCTTAGGATGTGTCTTAATCTGAGGAAGGTAGTTTATGGCTCAGAAGCGACTTCGAGACTATGAATGAAGTACCCCGCTCTGTGACTTGGAACTAACGCATGGTTTTGCTCTGAAGTTGTGGAGGTGCTACTTATGGGAGAAATTCAAGTGTATTCGGATCATAAGAGCCTCAAGTATATCTTCACAAAAAGACTTGAATCTCCGTGAGAGTGGGTTGGTACACGGAAGACTAACAGTTTCTCGACTATCATCGGGGAAAGCGAAATGTAGTGCGGATGCATAGTGAGGAGTCTTGGGGTGAAATCAGTGTTGTAGTGAATGGAAGTTGAAGGATGCCCTCGAGAGTTTTACGATCTATGGATCGAAGGTGGATGTGACCGGCCGTATTCAATCTTGGCTCGATACATTTAGCCAGCGAGGATTCGTGGCGTTGCGAAATTTGAGAGACAATGAGGTTGGAGGCTATGGGAGTAGGTTGGAGAGAGGGTGAGATGGTTGAGGGTGGCGATAATTAATGATGAGTTACGGTTTGGGAAGGTGCCATGTGCAGGCCATGATCGGATCGAGGAAGTATTAAGTAGATGTCATCGTTCCAAGTTCTCCATCCATCAGGAGTAATAAAATGTATAAGGGCGTGGCTTGAACCCAATATTGGTGGAAGGGAATAAAGGGATGTAGCTAGATATTTCAAAATGTGCGATTATTGACAAGTAAGATTGCTTGCAGGCACAGGAGGATTACTACAGTCCTTGCCTATCCCAGAGTGGAAGTGGGATCACATCACCATGGACTTCGTATCTGGTTTTCCACGGACCGCACGAGGGCATAATGCCGTATGGGTTATTGTTGATAGACTCACCAAGTCTGCTCATTTCTTGGGTATGAAGACCACGGACACAATCGAGACTACGAGCCGACTCATCATCAGTGGATTGTTGGTGCATTGAGTTCCACTCTATCGTGTCGGATCGTGATTCCCTGTTGTATGGATTCACAGCAAGTCTACAGCAATGATGGGGATAGAGTTAGGTTTCGCGACTTTTCATCCCCCAAGCCGGATAGCGATCGAAGAGGTGATACGAGGTTGTGGAAGACATGTTACGTGCTTGCATGTTGGACTTCAAGGGAAACTAAAGTAACCATTTTCCGTTGGTAGAATTTGCGTACAACAACAGCTATCAGGCAAGTATTGGGATGACACCTTATGAGGCATTGTATGGAAGGCCATGTAAATCAGAGCATGTTGGTTGGACGACCCAGTAGCTGTTGGGCGAGAGATTGTTCGAGAAACTACGAAAGGTCGGCTCGTCGGAGAGACTACGCACGGCGCGAAGTAAAGCCGAGAAAAAGAAGTTAGCGGATCGACAGCGAAGACCACTTGAGATTTCAGAGGGGATTATGTATTCCTCAGGTGTCCCCCAAAGGGTGTTTAGATTTGGCGAAAGGAAAATTAGCACCCAGATATATTGGACCATTTGAAGTTATCAGTAGTAGGCAAGCGGCGTATCGGTTACGTTACCAGCTCGGTTATGCGAGGTGCATATGGCTGTTATTCCGTGTAATGTTGAGGAAGTGTCTATCGGATGCAGCGGTCGTAAACTTGGAAGATATAGAAGTCCAAGATGGGGTAACATATGAGGGCGTAGAGTGAGGATTCTTGATACCAAAGAAGATTAGCACTATGAAAATCATCCGACTAATTAGTTTTTGTGTGACACCATGGGTGGAAGAAGCTACATAGGGCCCAGGATTTAGAAATACGAGAGAATGCCACATTTATTCGGCTACTACGGGTAAGTTTGAGGTGAAACTTTCTTTAAGAAGTAGGTGTAAACCCCCACATGTCTAAATATCAAATACGTCTAATTAGTTTTACCTCTTAAATCAAAGTATAAGAATGATAAATATAAAAATGGATTTACATAAATCATAGAGTAATATAGAGTAGTCTATAGTGGGTGAGATGTGTGTAAGCGTAATTTTTGAAGAAAAACCAAAATACCCATGAACAGTGATTTTCGGATAATTTGGTTAAAACCCCGAACTTTTCTTCTCTTTCCCAGATTTTCTCCACCCTCGCACCCACACCTCTTGAAGCCCTAGGGATCGTTGGAGAGAAGAAGAAGGAAGGAAGAGGAAGTAGGAGCTAGGAGATTTAGGGCAAATGTGATACAAAAAAGCTTAAGATCTCTCATACAGCTTAAGGTAGGGGTTTTCTCCGTTCATACATTGAGGCTAGGTTATTATATATGCGTTTTGGGGTTATAAATGCTATATTTATGGGTGTTTGAAACTATTCTCCACAATGCGTGAGAATGAGGGTTTATTCTTAAGCGGGTTAAATGGGGAATTGATTTCTAAACGCTAGAGTTTTGGTGTGAGTGGTGAAATAACATGGGTGCTATCTCTTGTATTTTCTAACTATTTCTTGAATTATTTTATGACTGTTTGTGGATTCTTAGAAGTTTTTTCCGGTAAATTGGAGTTGTATGGAATGATTGGTTATGAGATTGATGGTTGGTAAAATAAATTTCGGGTATGGTGATTGAGGAATCCAGTGGGGGATTCAACTATATTGTGGAGTCGAGCATATTGTGGGGATTGAAATATATGATGAGGGATTCTTATATAGTTGGATTCTTATATAGTATGGGGGATTCTATTATAGTATGGGGATTCTTATATGGTATGGGGAGTTCCTAATGGAGCCCTCGTTATCAGGGTTATTACTATGTGATCCTACGGATTCCGACTCACTCGGACATGTTTCCTTTTAAAAGAAAAAGAATTACTTCGATTGGAGCTCACTCGGAATAATTTCTTTATAGAGTTCTTATATAACATAGAGTTCTTATATGGTATGGGGATTCTAATATAGTATGGGGATTCTCATATAGTATAGGGGATTCTAATATAGTATGGGGGATTCTTGTATAGTATAGGGGATTTTTATATAACATGGGGGATTCTTATATAGTATGGGGGATTCTAATATAGTATAGGGGATTCTAATATAGTATGAGGGATTATTATATAGTATGGGGGATTCTTATATAACATGGGGGATTCTTATATAGTATGGGGGATTCCCATATAATATGGGTGATTCTAGTATGGTGATTGGTTATGAGATTGATTGTTGGTAGGATAAATTTCTGATATAGTGATTGGAAATAAAAGGAGATGAGAGTTCCTTGTGGGATACTGCAAATATTCTTTAGAGGTTCCTAGTAAGGGCGGCTTGAGAAACCACTACTATGAAGAGTGAGAGGTTCCTTGTAAGGATGCTTGAGAGAAGCTACTATGATGAATGAGAGGTTCCTTGTAGGATGCTCGAAACTATCTTTCAGAGGTTCCCTTGTAAGGATGGCAGAAACACTACTATGAAGAGTGAGAGGTTCCTTGTAAGGATGCTTGAGAAACACTACTATGAAGAGTGAGAGGTTCCTTGTAAGGATGCTCTAAATATTCTTAAGAGGTTCCTAGTAAGGATGCTTGAGAAATACTACTATGAAGAGTGAGAGGTGTAAAACCCGAGAAAATTCAAATTTTCTGAAAAAGGGTAAAATGGTAATTTCGGTAAAAATCCAAAATTTTTCTAGATCTCGGATGACAAAACGGACTTCACCGTTGGAATCGTCTCGCGAAATCTAGCTACCGTCGAATTTCGTCGAATTAGAGACGGAGTCGAATTTCCGTTTTGGCGTGGGTGTAGTGTAGTAAAGCGACCTCATGAAAGGCATGTGATGTGACAAAAGTCACCTACTACATGTACTCATGTGACACATGTTGCCATGATTAGTGAGAGGATGAGATGAGTAAGCTGGGTGTGCAAGTGTCAAAAATCAAGACAAAAGGGACATGGATGGAATTATTAGAAATGTAAATGAGAATGAGCAAAATGCAAATAGTGATCTTAACTACCGAATGAAAGGAAATCCAACGTGCGGGGGCCGGAAGTGAGTGAGTTTTTTGAGTTTAGAGAGAGAGACCTCATTTTCTCTAGATTTCGACCCAGTTCGGACCGTCGGTTCTCGGCAGACAAACAAAGTCGATCTATGCGGCGAGGGCTACGCGTGGACATTGATTTGGTGGAGTTCCGACAACTCCAAGAGGTAGGGATCTTTTCCTACTATGTTTATTCTTTGGCTAAGAGCCATTTTATGAATAGGGATTTGTTGAGGCCTGAAGGATTGTGTTATCGGTCTCGAAGCTTTGAAGTAAATTGAAGAAATCCTAATTGTGTGGCCTTGAACTGAGTGCCCGACAGGGTTTTTCCTTTGTTCATGTGAATATTGACATGATTTTGGTGTGAATTTTTATGATAATACAGTGATTCAAAATGAATTGCTTGTAATTAATTAGCTCATGTGAGCTGAATTTTGGTGTTATTGATGTGAATTTAATAACATTAATTGTGTGAATTAATTATGTTAATATATATATGTTTTATATATTAGCATGAATATTTTGGGATTGGCATAATGGATTCCCTTATGCCTTTGGGGGCTTTAGAATTAGGAGTGATGCATGACACGAAGCTGAAAGAAAAGGAAAAATGTTTGTGAAAGGAATTTCGATGGAAGATTTTCGGAGAATTGTGTTGGAGATTGTCGACAATTCCACGTCGGAGGGCCATGAATTATTTGGTGTGCTCCAATGGTCGCCTCGGAGGGTAGTCAGTATATTCTAGAATCTCGGTAGTAAGTTTTCGATAATAAAAAAGCTTTTGTTTTAAAAATGTGATTTTACTGATATTTGGTTTAAGCATGTGTGAAATTCGGTTAGGACTTCGAGACATGAGATTAGACGATATAGACATTCAAGTAGGATCATGTATTTACTTGAGTGTGATTGTTTGCCATGACATGTGCACTTAGGTGGGGAGTAACCCACGTAGGAAATTATCATTTCCTGCGGAACTTTCTTTCGCGCGATCGAGGATCACTATTTTAGGTACGGGAGTGTCTGAGGAGGGACCGCTCATTGGGACCGTTTTGAAAGCCGGATTGTGGCTTTGGTATTATTTTGTATAACATGTATTATTAATTGTACATTTTAATATATGTTGAATTAAGAGTGAATTATTAACTCTTGAACTATTGTATATAGTTGATGTATTTTGTGAGTATTGATGCGAGAGACCCAGTGGCCATTGTTTGCTCGCATGTGGACCTTGTGTGGTCATTGTTAATTGTTGGGACAAGTTTTGCCTTGGGTGAAGCTCCGTACAAAGGAGACTCTGCAGATTTTCAAATGATGGTGTGGTTACGAGACATCCACAGTATTCATGAGGTTATTGGGTTGTCAACGGACCCCGGGGTTTTAGGCGTCCTGACTTGAGTGTCGAGCATAGGTATATGAATACCTAGGACTTGGGGGACTTGGGCTAAGGCCAGAGTCATTTAGGTATAAGAACATCACAGTTTGGTATAGCTCGATGTTAGGGTTTAGGTATGTGATTACCTAGGCAGTCACGGGACAAGATTAGAACACTGCATGCATGGTGTTTTATGTGTGAATGGTGTGCATAACATGTGATCGTGTGTTATGAATTGTGTGATTTGTATGCTTGGTAAGTAGCATAGGAGAAAATAAATCCTTAGGAGGTTGAGAAATTTTGGGCAAATAGTCCAAAATTAAATGAAAAAAAAATGTGTTGAGGATTTTTTTCTGAGGTTTTACAGTGTGTGAAATTGGGAAAAAAATTAATAAATAAAAAATTTTTAATAAATTTATTTGGTTCTACTTGGAAAATGAAAAAAAATGGTGGTTTCCAGTAGTTGGAATGAAAAAAATAAAAAAATAAATAAAATAAAATAAAAATATTTTAAAATAAAATAAAAGGAAATAAAATAAAATAATTTTTTTGTTGCATATGATTTAATATATGAAATTATTGTCTTACATTACCTATGAATGCATGGACATAGTGTATGAGATATTTTTGAGTATGAATAGTGTCTGAAATTTGTGTTTACACCTTAGAACCTTTGCGCATCGATTAATGATAGAGTTAGGCTTAGGAGTTGAGGCCTTGGAGGGCCTTGTGTGAGTTCTCCCTTAGGGATTAGGGCGAGGATAGGGATGATATGTCGTGGTTGCGAGTTAGAGATCTTGGGGATTCTACTTACAGTGGACCTAAGGGTCATGAACATGTCAGAGTTCGACGTCATCCTTGGGATGGATTGGCTGAAAGCTTATAGAGTCGTTATTGATTGTGAGCGTAGGAGGGTTACCGCTTACACGCAGGACGGTACTCGTGTCGTATTTCAGGGGGACAAGCATGATAGTTTGCCCCCGGGCGGTGTATGAGTCCAGTGTCGAGACGATTAGCGGGTTAGCTATGAAGGCCTTACAGAAAGGGCGGTGAGGCAGGACTTAGATCTACCTCCCGAAGTAGTTTCTGAGTATGAGGATGTTTTAGGATGAGCTACGGGATTGCCTCGCCAGAGGGTTGTTGACCGGTGTCGGAGTTACACCACGGTACCGTATCTTTATGACTTCGCATAGGATGGCAGGTTGATTGCGGGGAACTTCGAGTCCATTTATAAGGAACTCTTTGGATAAAGGGGCTCAGTAGATTGAAGCACTTCACCATGGGCGCTCGGGTTCGATTTGCAAGAGAAGGACAAGACCCTTACGTGCATGTTCTGACGATTGAGCAGGGGTTACGATCAAGAATCGGTACCCATTGCCAAAGATTGATGATTTGTTTGACTAGTTGAGAGAAGCGCGAGTCTACTCCGAATGGACCTTCGCGGTTACCATCGGTGAGGGTTGGGGAGACGGGGATATCCCTAGACGGTGTTCGGGACACGTTATGGGCACTTTGGGTTCTGGTGATGCCCCTTTGGATTGGCAGTGCGCCCGATAACATTCATGGACCTCATGCATAGGAATTATTCTAACCCTATACTGAATCGGAGTTTATTAAGTAGTCTTCGTGGATGACATTTTTGATCTACTCCAGTCAGAAGTGGGAGCATGAGTTTCATTTGAGGATTGTATTCTGAGTTGTTGAGATCATCGGCTATACGCCCAGTTCGGTAAGTGCGAGTTTGAAACTACTTGAGGTGAGGTTTTGGGACACGTGGTGTCAACATCAAGCGTGTCAATGGACCAACTGAGAAGGTTGAGGCCCGTGATGAGTTGGGAGGCGTAGAGTGGAGTCTTCGAGATGCGTAGCTTCTTTGGATTGGTTAGATGCTGAGAGTTCATTGAGGATTTCTCAGGTCAAGCGGCTTTATGCGAGATTGACCGGAAGGAGTCAAGTTTGATTGGGATGGCTGCGTCTGCGAGGAGGCATTCTAGGAGTGAAGAGGAGGCCACTTGGCTCCTATCTTGATAGTCCCGGACAGAGGACAAGGGTACATAGTGTATTGATGCCTCGAGGACGAGGCGGGATGTGTTTTGATGCGTCAGGGAGGGTAGTAGCTTATGGTTCCGTCAGTTGAAGAATCATGAGCGAAATTACCTCATACGACATGGAGTTGCGACCATAGTCTTCGCCTTGAGATTTGGGCGCTGTTATATGTGACAGATTCGAGGTGTACTCGGACCCTGAAGTTTGAAGTATATTTTCATGACGGGACCTCGATATGAGGCAATGCGGATGGATGGAGTTCTGGCAGGATTATGACTTCACTTTGCATTACCATCACAGTGAGCAAATGTGGTGGGCGATGCACTTTCGGTCGGAAGTCAGGAGCGTGGTAGTATGGCTTCGAGAGTGCGCGGATGCTCAGGCGTAGGATAGTTTAGAAATTTGTAGTACCTGGCGGGCCTGAGTCGTTGGGGTTTAGTAGCTGCAGTCACTATTGAGTAAGTGATCGAGTCGGGGCGGGGCGTGGAGATAGTGTCCATCTCATGGATCGAGCCGGTCAGTGCGAATTGGCCCGAGGTTGGGCCGATCCGCGTAGATGATAGTCTTGATATAGGATGGGTAGTGGTTCCCGATTGGCCAGATTTTAGAGAAGATTTTCGAGGAGTTTCATTGCTCGATTTCTTTGTGCATCGGGTGGCGAAGGCGTGCCGGGATCTTAGTCGTTAGTATTCTTGGAGCGGGATGAAGAGACCGCGTAGGGGACTTTGTTCGACAATGTCTCACATCGTGAGTTAAATTTGAACACTAGAAATATGAGCTACTTCAGCCATTGGAGGTGGTGGCGAGGTGGAAGTGGAGCACGTAAAGCGATGGTTTGTGACCCTTGCCACGAGAGACAGCAAGGACATGATGCGGTATGGGTGATGGTGGGTAGGCTCATGAAGTCGGCACATTTTCTAGCCGTGTGGATGACCTTCACATTGGAGAGATTCTGCCGGTTGTATATTCGAGAGATAGTCTGGCTAGGGCTGGTAACTAGCCAAGCCCAGTCGAGTTTTGAACATTTCGAGCTAGGCTTGTTAATTTATGAAAGGCGGCTTCGATCCGTAGAGCTTTTGAGCGAGCTTAAAATCGGGCTCAAGCAGGCGATTTTAAAAAAAAAACGGCTTGGCTCACGTCGGCTCGTTTTCCATGTAAATGGCTTTCGAGCTTAACCTCGAGCTCGAGCCCCGATCAGAGCCTATCTGAGAGTTTGTATTGTAATCAATCCTCAAACTCAGTCCATATACTTTTTAACTTTTTGTAATCAATCTAATAACAAATACATCAATTAAGGAAATAATTTTCTATGGGATTTGTTTTGCACTTAGTTGATTTAACTTGGTGTTCACTAAAAATTTATTAAAGCCACCTCCTTGACATTTGTTTCCCTTTAAGTTCTGCAGAATTCAGCTGTGAAGCTGACACAAGCTGAAAAATTATGAAATAGAATTAAAACAAGTAAAAATTCTTAGTGAAATAAGATACCTGAAATCATTGAATAGAAACATGATTGGTTTTAATCAATTATCCCAAATAAAGAAATAATATATCGACAAGATGCATGGCTTGAGCTCATTAGTAACGACAAAAACTGTTGGCAATATGCTGCTTTTACATGGTTAAGTTGGCCACCGCCTCGACTACAGTTGCGCATGATTAATTTGAAGCCGTAATTTCACCAGCTGCTTGAGGCGGAAGTCGGGAATGCGCCCACCATGTCGAGCGGTCATTTGAATTTTCATACCAGGTGACGGTGGCACTCCGGTGCAGATCTGTTAAGCGATCCACATGCGGCTCCTTGTTTCCTCATGAAACCTACTCCGATCACCCTTGATGCCTTTACCCGTACCAGCCTGGTCTGTTGGGTTGAAGTCAATACCCGGTATCGAAAGGGGGCTGATACCCACTAGATTTGAGATTGGATCCTAGTTCATCAGGCTGAATTGATCGTATCAGTGGGTCCGTGCATTTGCCCTCAATGCTACTCAAGATCGACAAACCTTGTCTAAGCTCATGGCCACCAGCCTCCGTAGTTTCCAGGAGCTGATACCCTCATATTTGTGTCCAGTTCTTGTACACCGGGATCGTAGATCGTACCCGATGGGTCATACCCGACATCCATGTCCTTCCCCGAACATCCTTTAGGCACCTTCTTCACGCTATCCACCTTTGGAACATGCAGATTCTTAGAGCACGCTACTTGTTATCGTGGGTACCATTTAAAGCTCTGGCGGTCTGGAGATTTGGAGTGGTCCCCCAGTAGACGGCGTGGGATTATTCGAGCTCAGGTGGTCTTAAGTCATCGTGCCTCATAGCGGCTTAAAGTGAGGATTCTGCGTTGCCATCCATGTCATTTGGATCTGAAGCGAGGATCCATTACGCCGATATCACGGACACATGACTGGGCATTTCACTCCGTGAGCTGAAAGTCGGGATCCTTGCCGGTGAAAGAAGACGGATCTGCCGTATGTGTGAGAGGCGTAAATGGAAGCCTCGTTCAATGACGGATGGGTCCGGCAGCTGTGGGAGGCTTTCAGTAGAGGCGTAGAACTCGAGATTTGTAAACCTAAATTGAGGCTCGGCTCGGCTCGTTTGAGCTCACGGCGGGCCCAGAAGTAGGAGCTTTTTCGGTAGGCAGAGTAGCTTGGCTCGTTACCTTCTAAGTGCGGCTGCATGGTGCCCGGTATCCATAGTTTCGGATAGGGCAGGGTTCTGGCGCACTTTTGGAAGAGTTTCCAAGGCTATGGGCCACACAGACCATGGTACGACTTTCCACCCATAGACTCCGATGGTCGGCCGAGAGACCATACTGTGTAGCTGGGAGGACATGCTACGAAAGATGCATCCTAGATCATAAGGGTAGCCGGGAAGAGCATTTGCCTGGTGGAATTTCACAAATGTCGCTTATCGTGCGAGTATACGTATGGCACCATATGAGGTATCAGCTGGGAGGCCATACAGTCACCGTTATGTTGGATCGAGGTGGGAGAGAGCTCCATCACTCGGGTCCCGATCTAATTTGACACTCTCCGAGAAGGTGAGCTTCTCATGACAACAACATCTTCTCACGCCGTAGCCGGCGGTAAGAAATATGGTCGATGTACGACGTCGACCCTTAGAGTTCGAGGTCGAGATCACGTCTCTTCTCAAGGTGATGCCCAAGAGAGGAGGTCGTTCCGGCAAGCGAAGCTATTGCCGAGGTTCATTCGGGCCCTTCGAGATACCGAGAGGGCAGTAATCGTAGCGCACCGCCGCTTCACCGCCCAACCGCGTCGTGTGTCCACGAGGTATTTCACGCCTCCATGCCCGTGAGGTACACCCAGATCCAACCGGCGGGCGGACTGGGGAGAAGATTAAGGCTGACACCCCGATGGGACCTCCGGCAGGGACCAGCCGTACTATGGATACTGGACTCAGTCGGCGACGCAAGACCACGAGGCTGGCTGAGGGTGCTACGGCGCACTGCGGAGGAGGAGTCAACGAGAGCGATGACATCGATGCGGGCCACCTATCCCTTCTTGTTTAGGGATGAAGGTGGATTTGAATGCTTATCACTTAAATGACTATTTACATGCATGGTATGTTGCACGCCAGATACGCACGGATCAATGTGATCGTACAGAATCTCCCGACGAAATTCTTTTAAGGAGGAGAGAATGTAAAACCTTGTAGAAAATTTAAATTTTCAAATGGGGTAAAATGGTAATTTTGATACAAATCTGAAATTTTCTAGATCTCGATGAAGAAACGGATCACTCGTTGGAATCGCCCACAAATCTAGCTTACCAGAACACTTTCACACCTGTAGACAATGCACTTTGTTTTTTTCAAGGCACCTGTGCCTAAAAGCCGAAACGACTCGTGAAAAGACATATGATGTGACAAAGTCACCTAGTCATATGTAATCATGTGACACATGTTGTATGATTAGTGAGAGGGATGAGATGAATGGCCTAGATCAGGCTATGTCAAAAAATCAAGACAAAAGGGACATTGATGGAATTATTGGAAATGTAAATGAGAATAAGACAAAAGCAAATAGTGATATCTTCTCTTCTCCAAATGAAAAGGAGACCAAAACGTGCAAAATGAACAATCGGCAAGGAGGAGGTTTTTGAGTTTTGCAGAGAGAGACCCTCCTTCTCTCTAGATTTCGATCATAGACCGCTTCTGCCTCTCGACTGAGCAAGAAGCAAAGCTCTGACCATGTGGCGAGGGCTACGCCGCGGACACCGATTCGTGGAGTTCGACAACCTCCAAGGGGGTAGGATATTTTCCTACTTTGTTTATTCTCTTTGGCTAAGAGCTACTTTATGGATGTGGATTTGTCGAGGCCTAAGGGGCCGTGGTTATCTGGCCTTAAAAGCTTTGAACCGGCAGGAAGAAATCCCTATTTGTGTGGCCAAGGAACATGTCAACCCGAGGTTCACCGTCTCACACATGAATAGTGACGTGATTTTTTGTGTGAATTTTTATGATGTTGAGTGATTCAAAATGAATTGCTTGTAATTGTTAATTAGCCCATAAAGTGAGCTAATTTCAGTGTTATTGATGAATTTAATAAATACGATCAGGTGGGAATTACTATGTTAATATATACATGTTTTATATATTAACATGAATATTTTGGGCTTTGCACATGGATTCCATATACTGGAGCACCCTAGAATATTAGGAGGAGTGCATGACAATTTAAAATGAAAGAAAAGGAAAAATGTTTGTGAAAGTGAATTTCGATTTGGGTATTTTCCTGAGAATTCGTGTCGAGATTGTCCAACACCACGCCGGAGGGGCATGAATTGTTTCTGAGGGTTATCCACATTCGCCGGAGGGTAGTCCGTCATATTTACGTATCTTGCAGTAAGTTTTCGATAACAAAAGCTTTTGTTTTGAAAAACTGATTTTACTCGCATTTGGCTTAGGCATGTGTGTGAGGAGTCTACAGACTCGAGACATGGGATTGGGCATGTAGACATTCAAGTAGGATCATGCATTTACTTAAGTGTGATTGTTTGCCACATTACAGACTTAGCTGAGAGTAAATCTACGTAGTGAACATTATTACTACTGGCTTGCTCACCCTGGGCCGAGGGATCACTATTTTAGGTACAAAGAGTGTAATAGATACTGCGCCACTAGACCATTTAGAAGGAAAGCCGATTGTGGCTTTGGTATTATTATTTTTTGTATAATATGTATTAGAAATTGTAATATTTTAATATATGTCAATTAAGATTGAATTATTAACTCGAACTATTGTATAGTCAGATGATGAGTATTGATGCAAGTGCCCAAGGGCCATTATTTTACTCGCATGGACCCCTGTGGTCATTGTTGCTAATTGTTGGGATTGTTTTGTACCTTTAGTATAGCCCCGTACAAAGCGAGACCTGCCCACCTTTTCGTGAGTGGTGCCTGGTTACCCGACATCCACGTAGTGTTCCGCAGTTGACTGGTCACGCGGATCCTGCTTTGGGGCCACAAGAGGTGAGGTTTATTGCAAGGTTGCTCATTTTTATCTCAATAGGTTCCGTGGGATGCTTGAGAACCAAAAATACTTGTAATAGGGGTGGAGGTTCTTGTTTAGTATTCCACACCTTGAAATAACGGTTGGAAATGGTATTTGGTGGCTGTTTATGATTACAGTTACCAACGTTGCTTGAGTGTACATTTACTTATGTGTTTTATATAAACTTGAGATTTGTTTACAATGTCATTGTTTAGTAAAATTGTACATCTATGATATGTTATAAAAAAATGAAATGATTTATTTTCATACTTTTCTAAACCTTGTTGGAGTTTGGGAGGATTTTCCTACAAAGCTTTATGCTCACCCCCCCTACTTACATTCCTTTTAGTTGCCCAGGGTGGTAGGAGCTGAAACTCATGCATTGGGAGGCCCGGCTCAAGGGAAATTTGGATTACGGGGTCCCTCGGGTGAAGGAACTCATTGAGGCCAATGGAAGTGAGTGAAAGAAGAAGGCGATTTTGGCACATTTTACGATTTTTTTTTTTTTTTTTTGGTACTACGGATCGAATATCCGAGTTTGAAGATGTACCAAAGATGATATTGTAGCCATGACTTGACTTATTCTTTTGGAAGGTTATTGTGGGTGTGCATATAAGGTGGAATAAATCTTTTGGGATAATGTTATAAATATTTATGGATAAATAGAGCCCGAGTGGTTGATGTATTAGAATTGCACAGGTTGTGTTTTGGGTAGAGCTCCCGTTTGTTAAATTAAAGTTTAGGTTATTTATGGATTTTATTAGTGCTCTCATGGTGTAAATGGTTGTTAGTATGTAATAAGTCGGGAGGATTTGGGTCATTCTGGGAATGCTCAATCACCACATAATAAGCTAGCGCTAACCTATATACTCCGATCACGTGCCAGTCCTCCTCCTAATATGCCATAATGCATGAGCTAAGTTTGCCGACGGTGAGACAAATATAAAATGTCACAATCATGTCTTAACTTCCCAGGTGATTACGCGTCTGAATACCTTTATTAGGTAATACTTGCTTAAGGCGGGGATTTCTTAAGGCCCTAACTTATAAAGTATAGTTTGCTTGCTTGCTTGTAATAAAACTTGCTTGCTTTATAAAATATGATTTAACAAATCAAAACCATAGGCTTTAAAATATGGTTTAACAAATCAAAACCATAAGCTTTAAACTATGGTTTAACAATTAAAACCATAACATACAAATCGTAAAACGATTTATAAAATAATACACTAGTATTGAAAATAAAGTTTAAAACACTCACATTTCCGTTTACAATAATCGAAACACGACTTCCGCGATTTCTCGACTACGCACACCGCATTTAGACCACAGCGTCATCTGGCAAACCTCGACACGATCAGGAATTTGCTAGAAAGCGATTACGAAAATCATGTAGGACTATCAAAAAGCGTCGAAAATTCAACGGGATTGTCGAAAAATTGTCCCAAAAATTCCTAAACTCAGTTCGAAAATTTTGGATTGAAATTCTGACCTCTCCTGACCTCTAAGCAAATCCCAAGTCATTAAATAACCTTTAGGATAGAAATAACACGAGTAGGAAAATTCTCTATCTCTTGGAGTTTGACGAAACGCTAAGATTTTGGTACCCACACATAGCTTACGATGCGTAGATCAACTTTCCCTTTTGCTCCGACAAAAACCTAGGATCCGATTTCCGTAAATCTTAAAGAAAAAAAAAAGAAAAAAAAAACAAATATCTCTCTCTCTACGCTGTCCACCTCTCTCCCAATCCATCCCTTTTTTATTTTATCCTTTTATTTTTATTTTTTCTTATTACTATTATTTGGATACATGGCTCATATTACCTCATTCAGATCCGTTTCTATCCCAAAATAATTTATTTATTTTCAGTTCACTTTATTTTAAATGAACTTAGCTCAAGCCATTTCACGACTTTTGAGATTTTTCATAAAAATCTCATCCTTAAAGAATCCTTGACGACTTATCCTTTCGGAAAATCATAAAAAATGTTCCCACTTGTCTGAGTCGATGAAACTTTTTTGGGTCTAGATTTATGAGAGCCAATTTAATGGCATAATCCATTTTGTCATCAGAGATCTAAAGAATTTTTAGGCTTCCACTGACCATTTGAAAATTTATTATTATTATTATCCTTTTGATTTTGAAATTTCTAATTTTTTTCGTTTTTCAATGCCACAGATTCTTTGAAACTTTACAATTTCATCCTTAAAAACAACGTTCAAAATACTATTGTGACACTTTCGAATAATTAAAGGAAGCCCTTGGTGCACATATCGACCTGCGGTTACCGCGTGCAGTACATTCTCGGGGCCGAGCGTTACGATATAGTGATTAGAATATCGGCGTGTGAGCCCCCGAGCCGGGGTTCATTGACTACCGTCGACGGCGGAAACACTTTCGTGAATGTCGGGTGACCCGACATTTCTCCGCGAAATCGAGCGAGTCTCAGCATGCGGAGGCTCTACCCCAGTACAATACACGCATATACACATCCCCGAAGCGATTTAATATATCATCACATGAGTAAAGCGGCCACTTGGGCCCATAAGCCGATTACTCATAACAATATGCGCCAAAACATACCCGACTATGTCCGATAGTTCTAGAGTTAATAATTTACTCTTATACAGCACATATATCGAGTAGAATTCCTAATACATGTATAAAATCATCAAAGCCACAACCAGGCTTTCTTGCAACCCTCAGTCTCTAGAATGAGTCGTCCCTACATACGCTCCTGGCCACGTAAAATAATATCCCTCGACGGGATGAGCTATTTTCAGTAGTGGGAATCGCCTTAAGTGGGCTACTCTCTACCGAAGTAAAGGCAATGTTCCAACAACACACATCCGCCAAATGCATGATCCTACTGTTGGAATGTCTAACTCATCATCCTCGCACTTGTGTCCCACTTCCACTCTCACACTCGCCTGCTTCCTCGTGATGAGAATTATTATTTTATTGTTTGTGGACAACCCTTCCGATGTGTATATATCAATCGGGCTGCCTCCGACGATTGATATTACTCAGGACTACCTCCGATGTATATCAATTGGGTCGTCTCCGACGATTGATATTTTTTAGTTTGGACTACCCTCCGATAATTAACATTTTTAGACAACCCTCCGAATCATTTTCTCTAGACTCGTCTCATGCACTCACCCTATAGTCCTAAAGGTGTTCCAAAGGCATATGGAACGCATGTATACCACCTAAACAGTTTGACTACATATAACATATAAACTTGCATATATTTACAAAAGATCCAATCACACAATCATGTCATGTAATTACACGCTTTATACATCAAAATTAAATTTCACTCGCTATCATCGATCAAACACGAGCAATTTGACTTGAATCACTCGACCAAACACATTTTCACTCAAAAATATATTTTTGTGTCACTATTCCTATGAACAGTAAAACCCTAGGGTTTACGGTTCAAACACTCATCAATTCATCGGTTCACTTTGTGAACCCGCATTTCACGGCCATTCCCGGCCTCATCCAAACCAATACATGATTTAATACAATATTTCCAAATTTAACAACCCAATCAGCCGGGCGCGCCACTTACCGCTCCAATGGGTGTTCAAAAATTCATATCAATTCGGTCCCAAGGTTTGGGACCGATCAAACGGCCCCTCACGGCCTCATTCGACTCAAACATTCGTAAAGTACTTAAAGAAGGAATATACCCTAGTAGTTTTTGACGTGTTTAGGGTATTTTGTAAGCATAATTTAAATGTTTCGTGAGTTAAATGCGAAACATGGAAACGAGAGACCTGAAAATTTACAAGATTTAAGGACAAAATTGTAATTGGTCCAAAAAGGGGCTTAAATGTCATAATTTGAAAAGACTATGGGCCAAAATAAAATTTTGAGAACTTGGAATACAAATAGTCAAATATGGAGGGCCCTTTTGCAAATAAAGAAAATTAACCCAAAAATGGGTTTTATTTAAAGGCCAAACATGGCCTTAATAAATCCATGATTTAAAGACCAAAATTTGGTCTCCAAAGGGCAAAAAAGAACAAACTGTGAAGGGGGAAAAGAAGAGAAGAGGAAGAGGAAGAAGAAGAATTGTAGAAGAGGAGGAGGGAGATCAAGCAAAGCCAAATTAAGGTATGGAAACTACTTTGAGTATGGATTTTGTATGGATCACAAGGAATTTTAAGGCTTTGTATGGTTAATATCTTGTTCTAAATCTAGGGTTTCCTTTGATAGACCTGCATTCTAACCTTAGATTTCTTTGAAATTAAGGTTGGTAAAACCCACAAGGAATAAGATGCTATAACTCGTTGTTGGATTCATGGTTAAATGGAAGGAAATCGAAAGAAGTTTAGAACAAACCCTAACAAATCTTGGTGCTTGGTTTGTGTATGGGTCATAACCCTTGTTGGAATGATCTTTGGAGGAATTCATGAAAGAATTTTGAAGAAAGATATGTAATTGAAAGATGAATTGAATAGAAAAGAGATTCCAAGGTGAATTTGAGATGGTTTTGATGTGTGTTTGAAGTGTAGAGTTGATTTGCACAAAATATGGAAAAATGGGTGAAAAACACACATTCTGGGCAATTTTTGGTGACATGTACCGGTACACCCTGAACCTGTACCGGTACACTTTGGGTTCTGGTCATTTTGGCTAACTCAGATTTCCAGACACGTTAGACTCCGGTGACCTATTACCCTGCTCGTTTTTCCCGTTTTCAACCGGGGTTTATTTTAGCCATAACTTGCTCATTTCTTATCCGATTTAAATGATTCAAGTAGATAATTAAAATAGACCTCAAGGAGAACCAAATATATAGAAATAGGCATCGTAAAATTCTGACTCTAAGTGGCCCAAAAATTCACTCAAAGTGGGGCTATGCTTTATCCTTGCATCCGTTTGAACATAGAGTAGTCCTGTTGTTTCCTTATCAAAGATCTGAGTTCCTTCGCACCTGAATCAAGATTCCAGTTGAATAGAACCCTTAGCACCTTAGATTTAAAGGAGTATAAAGATCTAGTGTCAAATATCGAGACAAGGCACTGGAAAATAAATATTTCAAACTGTCCCTCGGTAAAATAGGTAAACCGACTAGTTGGCATGAAAATGCCATAACTTGGTTTGGATGATCCGATTGGAATGATTTCAAATTCTACGTTAAATAGATTCATAGAGGGACTATAATACATGCATGATGTATGAATACATAGGCATTATACTATACAAGTATTGAAATGCCAGATGTAATAGTAACATGAAAAATATAGGAAATGCAAAGTGCATAGTTGTGTTCATGAAACATAAATATGATATGGAATATGAAAATGAACTGAAACGTGACCATGAACATGAAATATAATATGTCATGAACACACAACGGTTTCAAGCACGTCCTCATTATAAGATAAGAAGCTTACTCGAACTCATATAATTGTAAACTCCGCCTAAGACCGCTTATTAAATGACACAAAGACTGGGCCCGATTAGTACTTTCGTACTTTATTGAAGCCCAAGACCCGACAGTACTACATTCTAATTAGTGCTCCGCACTCCCCGATTAGTACTTCTGGTGACTCGACACATACGCAATCCTGTCCCGTTATGCTACTAAGACTTGTCCTGATTAGTGCTACGGCACTTCTGTACTGTATAGTATCTTCTGGTACTTATTGTGTTGTGTCCTACTCATTCCGCATTACTGGTCTAGGAAGTCAAACATTTATATGATAAGACTCTGAATAAAGAATAAGAGTAAAAGATCTGAATGTACCTCCTCAGACTGCTTTAGTACCCACGGGTAATCTTGCATCCGAATGTTATGTAGTACCTATGGGTACCCCGCATCCGATTAAGTTTTGCAAGATCTACTGCAATTCCGCCACCGATTTAATTTCAGAGTACCTATGGGTACTCCCGTATCCGGTCAACTTCCGCCTCTGATGGTCTCGGTTTCGCTTGCCTGCGAATACCTAATGGTACCAAGATCCGATTAAGTTCGTAGTGCCCACTGCACTCTCGTATTTTATCAAGTTCCAGAGTACCCAGGGGTACTCGTATCCGACAACCTCAGAGCACCTACTGCCCAGCACAAGAAAACAAGTATGTCCACGCATCGGGTACTTCGCATAATGAATCGTGTAGTACCTATGGGTACTTTTGTATACTAATCAAACAGAATCTCCTACGGAGTCCCGAATGAACATAAGTATGTTAGGCGTATAAGTCCCGAATGAGAATAAGCTCAGAATTCCTACGGAGTCCCTGAATGAACATAAGCCGCTGAGGCATAAGTCCTATATAAACAAACCTCAGAACTCCTACGAGAGTCCCGAATGAACATACGTCCGCGCAAGTATAAGTTCTCAGATAAGAAGAAACTCATAACTCCTGTGGGAGATCCGAATAAGTATAAGTCCAAAGAGTACCTACTGCATCCTGCAGACGTAAAACAAGTATAAGTCCAGTGCAGTACCTAAGAGCACTCCCTTCGTGACGGTAAAATAAGTATATGTATCTGTTATGATCTGCACCTGCTATGGACTAATGCCCATACCTGATATGTATATGTATAAGTCTGATTTGTTCCGACTTATCGTACTTACGGGTACCTTCGTACAAGAATAAGATCTGAAATACAAGAATCAATTGTGTAACACCAGTATAAGTTCCGTAAGACCAGTATAAGTTCAGTAATACCAGTATAAGTTCAGTAAGACAAGTATAAGTTCTGTAATACATGTATAAGATCTGAAATACATGTATAAGTTCTGTAATACACGTATAAGATCCAAATAAGGATAAGTCTCGCTATATGTAATTCCCGAGTAAGTATAAGATCGTAATGTGATAAGTAAAAGTCCGAATAAGCATAAATCAGATAGTTTACAATTGTATATTCATTATTTGAATGCTCGAATACTGATACATGTTACCGTTATCCGATGGCAGCCAGATAAGAAATGTTTCCCACTAAGCGTAAAGCTTAGCACGGGTTTTTAATCCGTGTAGGTACATGAGAAGATGTCAGCAAACATCCGCATACAGCTGGGCCAACACACTTGTAAGGGTTCACTACATGTAGGTTCCATGCTCTGATTTGTAAATGTAACAGTACAATTTTGTAATTGTAAAATGGACCCTGAATGTATATGATATTTTTGATTCGTTATAAGATGTGGGCCATACCCATGTGCACAAGTTTGGTTTAAAAAAAAAAAATCAGGTAAAGAGTCTCAGTATATGGTCTTGCGTCCCGGAACTCTGGCTCGATCCGCCAATTGGGTCGGGCCGAATCTGGGCGTGACACTCGCCGCGATAGAACAATTTTTATTCGCTCGCCGGAAACCCGACTGGCCCAATGACCTGAATCTAGAGAGAAGGCACACTTTTTCTTCTCTAGGATTTCAACCCAAGCTCATCGTATTCTTTTCTTCATCCTGCACGTTTGTTTCTCCAAAAAGGAAGAAGATCACTATTCCCTTTTTGTCTTATTATCATTAACAATTCAAATAATTCCCATCATGTCCTTCCTTTGATTTTTTTTAACACTTGGCATAATCTAGGCCGTCCATTTCCATCATCTCTCTAATCTTGCAACATGTGTCACAAGAGTACATGTAGTAGGTGACTTTTGTCACATCACATATCTCTCAAACCCGTTTTACAACACTGATACACTCTGCGTCTCTCTAAAATGTGAAATTCGACCGCCCTTAATCTCATTTAAATTTGACATGGTAGCTAGATCACGCAACAATTCCAACGAAGTCCGTTTCATCCGAGATCTAGAAAAATTTCGATTTACTAAATGACAATTTTACCCTTTTTCGTAAAGTTGGAATTTTCTGGTCTTACATCTTCCTCCTTAAAAGGAATTTCGTCCCAAAATTCTGGACAATCACAATAACTCACATGCATATGCAACGTGCACTCTACCATGCATGTAAACTAGTCATTTAAGTATTAAACGACTAAACCACGAACCTTCATCCCTAAACAAGAAGGGATAGGTGGCTCGCATCGTGTCCTCACGCTCCCATGATGAATCCTCCACTCCACGGTGTTTCCATAGCACCCTCATTAGCCTCATGGTCTTGCATCACAAAACCTGATCCCGACTATCCATAATGCACACTGGTCCCTCCTCGAAGGTCTCATCCGTGTCAACCTCAATCTCTCCCCAATCCATCACATGAGCCGGACTGAGGTAACGGAGCATAGAGACGTGAAATACCGGGTGGACACCGACATGTCAAGGTGAAGCCAATCGGGTACGCTTATAGCGGCTACCCCTCTCGAAAGTATCTCAAGGGCCCAATAAACCTCGATGATAGCTTCCTCGCTTATTAACCCGACCACCTCTCTAGGCATCACCTTCAAGAAGACGTGATTCCTAACCTGAACTCTAAAGATCGACGTCGCACATTAGCATAGCTCTTCTGCCGGCTCTAAGCTATGAGAAGACGCTGTTGTATCAAGCTCACCTTCTCGGAGGTGTCTCTAATCAGATCAGGACTAGTGATGGAACTCTCTCCCACCTCGGTCCAACATAACGGTGACCTGTATGGCCTCCCATACAATGCCTCATATGGTGCCATCTGTATACTCGCCTGATAACTGTTGTTGTAGGTGAATTCCACTAAGGGCAAGTGCTCTTCCCAGCTACCCTTATGATCCAGGACGCATGCTTGCAGCATGTCCTCTAACACCTGTATAGTCCTCTCAGACTGACCATCTGTCTGTGGGTGGAAAGTTGTACTCATGGTCAGCCGTGTGCCCATAGCCTTTTGGAAACTCTTCCAAAAGTGTGTGCCGTAAACCTCGGGTCCCTATCCGATACTATGGATACCGGTACTCCATGTAGCCGGACTATCTCTCGAATATACAACAGGCATAATCTCTCCAATGTGAAGGTCATCCGCACGGCTAGAAAATATGCCACTTCGCGGAGCCGGTCCACTATCACCGTACCGCATCATGTCCTCATGTCCGTGGCAAGTGGGTCACAAAATCCATCGTGACGTGCTCCCACTTCCACTCAGCCACCTCCAACGGCTAAAGTAGCCCCGCCGGCTTCAAGCAAGCCACCTCTTAACTCGCTAACACGTGAGACATCGTCGAACAAAGTCCCCTTTACTTGGGTTCTTCATCCCGCTTTAATAGTACCGGGCGAAGAAGATCCCGGTACATCTGCGCCACCCGATGCACGGCAAATCGAGAGCAAAGGAAACTCGAGGATCTCCTCTCAAATCGGGTCAATCGGGTAGAACCACTACCCGCCCTTCTATACCGAAGACTACCATCCGCGTGGGACGGTCCAACCTCGTCACCGTATTCTCATTCCCCTCGATATGTACACTATCTCTCGTGTCCCGCCTCGACTCGACCGCCAACGCAGACGACGTAGCTACTAACTCCCAAACGCACTCGAGCTTGCTCACCGTACCATAGTCTAAACTATCCCAATAATCTCGAGCATCCGCCACTCCCAGCTATACTAGCCAACAATGCTCCCCGTGACTTCCCGACCAGCACACACCACATTCGCTTTACCAGGAGGTACGCAAAGTGAAGTCATAATCCTCTAGAACTCCATCCATCCGCTTGCCTCATGTTGAGGTCCCTTACATGGAAAATATACTTCAAACTTTCGTGGTCCGAAAGTAATACCTCGAACTCGCCATGGTAAGCAGTGGCTGCCCAAACCTCTGGCTGCGAAGACTATGGTTGCCAACTCCATGTCGTCTGTAGGGTAATTCTGCTCATGATTCTTCAATTGAAGTGAGCCATAAGCTACTACCCTCCTAAACTGCATCAAAACACATTCCAGTCCGGCTCTCGAGGCATCACAATACACTGTGTACTCTTGGCCCCTATCCGGGACTATCAAGGTAGAGCCGGCGGTGTTTCCTCTTCAACTCCGGAATGCCTCGCATCGGCCATCCCAATCAAACTTGACCTTCCGGCCAATCTCGGCCATATGCGCCGCTAATCGAGAGAAACTTTATGAACCTCCCCAGAGTACCCAGCCAATCCCAAGAAACCACGATCTCGAAGACCGACTTCGGGCCTCTCCCAACCCATCACTACCTCAACCTTCCTCGGGTCCATCGACACGCCCGATGTCGACACCACGTGTCCCATAAATCTCACCCCAAGAAGCCAAAACTCGCACTTATCGAACTTCTAGCGCATAAACTGATGGTCTTTCAAAGAACTATAACACAATCCTCAAATGATACTGGTGTTCCCACTGACCGGAGTAGATCAAAACGTCATCCACGGCTGACTACGACAAACTCGATCCAAATAGGTCAGAATAATCTATACATGAGGTCCATGAACGCCAAGATTCGTCAATCCAAAGGGCATCATCATAAACTCAAAGTGCCCATAACGCGTCCTAAATGCCGTTTGTGGATGTCTGTCTCCCTTTGACCTCGGTGATGGTAACCCGATCTTGAAGGTCGTCTTGGAGTAGACTCGCGCTCCTCTTGATCAAATAAGTCGCGATCATAAATGATGAGTCAGATTCTTGATCGTAACCACGTTATTTACTATGTCAATGCGCGGTCAGAAAGGGTCTTACATCATGCTTCTTTGCAAGCGAGAATCGGGCGTAGCCCGTGGTGAAGTGCTCGGTCCCAATGAACCCCGCTTGTCGATGGCTCACAGTAAATTTGGACTGCGAGTTCTGCAGCTGACTTGTGGCATCATGCGGGTACGTATAGATGGCGAGAAGTCTTAGGAGTGTAACTGGAAATCACCGTCTGACCCTCTGCGGAGGAAATCCAGTATCTGTTCTGGGAAAAACATCCTCATACTTTCATATTACTCGAGGTAGATCTATGCAGTCTCACCTCGTCCTCCTAAAGATGGAAACGCTGTGACACGACTATCACGACACACGGACTTATACAGCATGCAGGTAAAATCATCATGTTGTCTTTGGAAATATAGCAGTGCAGATCCTGCGTATAGGCGAGTAACCCTCTGTACTCCATGATTGATGGCGACCACATAAGTTTGTAATGATCCATCCCAGGATGACGTCGGTCGACATGTCCACTGATCCTCGAGTCGGCTGTGGTAGAATCCTGAGATCTCTGGCTTTCATGACCCACGACATATCTTCCTATCCTGCCCCAATCCACTGAGGAGAACTCACATCTGAGGGCTCCTCGAGGCCTCGACCTTTAAATGACCCTCTCTCTGTAATTAGGGGTCGTCCCTGACCATAGATCCGTATCTATGGCAGTCTTCTGATCACGCCTTGAATGGACAACTTGGCCATTCTCGAAACTCTTGACCTTGGCTATGTCAGTGTACGTAGTCATCAGCAAAAATGGGCTAGCTCACGTGAATCTAGCCACATACTCCATCGTAGTCATCGTCCCTACTTGACTCTAGGAACTCTGAGGCCTTCTCATGCCTGCGAGTGTCGGAGAAATACTTACCCGTGAGCGATCACGGAACTCTTGCCCACGTGTCATTGCCTCACAGATCTCTGCCCAGTGCTTTGCCCGATTCCACCATACTTAGGCCTCGCCCCTCCTGGGCCCGGAGCGCGGCTAGTCCCAATCTGGTCGTGTAAGATGTAATCTCCACATTGGCCTCCCAACACCTTCTCGTCTGCGCTGAACCAGTAGTGCAGCATTGGATCTCACTCCCCTGAATGTCGGAGGATGATGTGCCCACACAAACCTCCCAGGAGTTACTCTGGACCTCCACAGCTCTGCGCGGCACATGCGATGCGCGGCCCTTGTCTGCGACCTCAATGAAAGCCTCTTTGGTGAATACTAGTGGTGCACGACCCGATTGCACCTCGTGGGCGACTCTTACGTCCTGCGCCCTCGACTAGCCATGCATGTCAAATGGTAAGTTAAATTCTAATCACATTATCTACAGGCATAAAACACGACCAGAGACCTTATTCATATGCGAAAACATTTAAGTGCGCTATGTCCATGCCATTCATAAATTGTCTGAGACAATTGATATAATAAATCAGTACAATAAAAATTTTATTTTAGAAATTTCATTTTAAGATTTGATTTGATTTGATTTATTTATTTATTTATTTTGAAAAATATTGTGAACAGTGTTCTTGAACAGTGGTCCAACGATGACTAAAACGATTGCTGAGTCCCCAATGGGTTGGGTGCACAGTGCACCACTGAACCCGGTTTGCACGCGCAGTCTGTGGCACCTTCGCAGCGATGTCGCGGGCTGGCTGGCCGTGTCGTGAGCTGGCGTCGTGTCGCGAACTCCGGCGGCCTTTCATGCTTCGCCCTTTGTGCTCTCCTTGCGGCGGGTATTATCGCGGCGCTTCCCTCGGCCGTGTCGGCGTGCGTATCGCGACGCGCGGCGGCAAACGCGTCGCGTGTCCGCGATCACATGCTTCCATTATCGCGACCAGTCCCTCAGCGATCGAGGCCCTCGCTCTGTCACGATACACTTGATTATATCGTGACACACTCCACCGAGCCAAAAGCCCGGCGCCTAGAGATACTATGTCACGATACAATTTCATTGGCAGCGGCCCGATTAGGTAGTAGCCCATCCGATTGCCAAAACTTTTTTTTCACTCACAATTTGTTTTTCATTCAACTCTTGAAAATGCCAATTTTTTTTTTTCATTTTCATTAAACCAAATAAATTTATTAAAATTTATTTTATTAAAATTTTTTCAGTTTACATTGTAAAATATGAAAAAATTTCTCCACATCTTTTTCCATTTAATTCTAGACCATTTGTCTCGAATTTTCGAACACTAGGTTATATTTTCTTGGCCTAGTATTAGCGTTTTCTCCTATACTACTCACCAAGCATACAAAATCACACCAATTCATACAACACATGATCACAAATCACTCATGTTATACACACAATCCACACATAAACATATGCATGTAGTGTTCTAGTGCATCCTGTGATCTCTAGGTAATCACATACCTAAACTCTATTATCCATTTGTACTAATTTGTGTGTTCTTATACCTCTGACCATGGCTAAGCCTAAGTCCTCAAGCCCTAGGTATTGTGTACCTAACTTATTGACAGCACTAAGCTCTAAGTATTTATAAACTGGCTGCGATACCAAGTTTTGTGAAGGTGGTATCATGACTAAACTTATGGATGCAGGCACCGGGCTCACAGGCATTCGTATGCCTGTGCTCACGATGCCAGATTTGTGAAGTGGTACAGGACTATACTTATAGACACACCCATCGAGCTCCCAAGGTAATCATTTACCTTAACTACGTCTGAGCTACTGGTACCCCCAAAACTGGGAGGTCCGTTGACAAACCAGTCAACTACAGAATATTCATGGATGTGAATGCTTGAAACCTTTAAATCGAATGAGTCTCCTTTATGCAGGAGCTGCCAAGTTCAAACTATCAACAAGATTACAATGACCACGGGGTCCACATGCGAGTAAAATAATGGCCACTTGGGCTAACCTACGCACAAAATACATCAACTATGTCTGATAGTTCAAGAGTTAATAATTTACTCTTTGACATATATCAAAATTTACAATTTTAATACATGTTATACAAAATAAAAATGTCAAAGCCACAGTCTGGCTTTCTTCTAAATGCGGTCTCTAGTGAGCGACATCTTCGTGCACACTCCCTGTACCTGAAATGGTGATCCCTCGACAGGGTGAGCAAAGCCCAGTAGTGATAATTTCCTACATGGGTTACTCCCCACCTAAGTGCACATGCCATGGAAAACAATCACATTCAAGCAATTTCATGAACCTGCTCGAGATGTCTGCATGCCCAAACCCATGTCTCGAGGTCCACTCTGGAGCTCCCTCACATATGCACAAGAATGCGAGTAAAATAAGCGATTTTCAAAATAAAGCTATTTGTTCTTGAGAACACACTGCAATTCCCGGTAAAATATTGGACAACCCTCCGGGGCGAATATGTTGCACCAACCTCGAAATAATTCATAGGCCTCAGGCGTGGTGTTGGACAATCTCCCAACACGATTCTCAGGAAAATCTTAAGTCGAAATTCCTTTCACAAGCGTTTTAGTTTTCTTTCAATTTCATATCAAACCACTCCTCCTAATATTCTAGGGTGCTTGATTGCATATGGAATGCATGATGTAATCCCAAACATTCATGTTAATATATTCACATGCATATATTAACATAATTAATTCAAACAAATCATGTTATTAAATTCACATCAATAACACAAAAATTAGCTCACATGGGCTAACTAGCAAGCGAAGCAATTCAATTTTGAATAACTTACAACACACATTTCACACAAAAAATCTCATCAACATTTCACGTGAGCAGTGAAACCCTGAGTTAAACGCATTCACGGCCACACAAATAAGATTTTCTCCGCTCGGTTCAAAGCTTTTGAGGCGAATTCTGACTAAAACAAGCCTCAGAACATTCCTAACCATTTACATAGCTCTTAGCCAAAGAATAACACAAGTAGGAAAAGATTCCTACCTCTTGGAGTTGTCGGAACTCCCCTAAATCGGTGTCCACGCGTAGCCCTTGCCACGTAGAACAGTTTTACTTCTTGCTCCATCAGCAGGCGAGGTCAAGATAGTAGAAAATCTAGAGAAAAGGCACACTTTCTCTCTCTAGATTTCAAACCAAGCTCCATGCGTCTTTTATTGTCGTTTGTGTCTCGAAAGGAAAGATCGCTATTCATACATATTATCATTTAATAGATTCAAATAATTCTCATCATGTCCCTTCCTTTGATTTTTTTTTACACTTGGCATAATCTAGGCCGTCGTTTCTATCATGTCTTGCGACGTAATGTCGCGAAGTGCGTATAGTAGGTGACTTTTGTCACATCATGTCTCTTAAACCCGGATTTTACGCTCGACACTCGATGCTCGAAAAATGTGAGTGATTTGTCTCAGATTCGAATCCGACGTAGTAGCTAGATTTCGCGAGATGGTTCCAGCGGTAAGTTTGTTTCATCATCCGGATCTAGAAAATTCCGATTTTACGGAAATGACCATTTTACCCTTTTGAGAAAATTGGAATTTTTCGGGTTTCTGATACTAAATTTAGTCGAGTACCTAAGGTAGCGTAATTCTTTCCAAATATTTGATGTGAACTGTGGATCGCAATCAAACACTATTAACCAGTGGAATCTAATGCATGGATAATCTCAAATCCACACACTGACTCAGCTAACCCGATCCATGGAATAGTCAAGTCGAACTGGTAAGAAGTGAGCTGACTTTGTAAGTCTATCGACAATTACTCAAATTGAATCATGTTTCTTTTGGGTAAGGGGAAAATCGAACACAAAATCCATAGTAATGTTGTCTTACTTCCATTGTGGAATTGGGATGAGATTTAACAAACGGTTGATGCCAATGTTCGACTTTATGGGATTTAATAGGCGGACGGTACTTGATGATTCGACTTTACGTGCTGTGAGTCGGACATTTGGATACATACTCTACTATATCCTTTTTCATACCTCGCCACCAATAGTACTAATTCAAATCCCGGTACATCTTGTTACCTCCAGAATGCATGGTGAATACGGTATTGTGACTTTCATACATCAATATCTTTTTCAATTCTTGGACATTCAACACACATAATCTGCTCTTGTAATATAAACCTCCATCTTCTTTTGTCTCATTTCCCGACTAATTGTACCCTTTGTTTTAACTTGTCATCATTTTTCTGAGCATCTATAATCATCTACTTCAACTCAAGCATAGCTTTTAATTGAGCTAACAAGGCTCCATTAGATGCAAATCTCCATATACAGTGTTTCAGGGACAAAACATAAATCATTTTTCTACTTAAGGCATCTGCCACCACATTAGCTTTTCTAGGGTGGTAATCAATTATGCAATCATAGTCCTTGAACAATTCTAGCCACCGACGTTGCCTCAAGTTCAGTTCCTTATAAGTTAATAGATGCTTAAGACTCTTATGATCAGTAAATATTCTACATTTTTCACCATATAAATAATGTCGTCATATTTTCAAAGCGAACACTACCGCTGCCAACTCTAGATCATGTGTGGGATAATTCTTCTCATGTGGTTTCATCTGTCTAGGGGCATATGCCACTACCTTTGTAACACCCCAAATTATACCCTAGTAGTTTATTAAAGTAAATTTTGTATTTTTCCGAAATTAAGTGCAAAGAGTGAAAAATGATAAGAATTAGACAAGTCAGAGTCAAGGAGTAAATAGTGGTGTAAAATCAAGACTCAAATGACATAAGTTAAAGATTATACTAAGATAAAATATTGATAAGTTTGAAGTGCAAATAGAATGAAAGGAAGGACTTAAAAGCAAGGGGAAAATTAGGGCCAAAATTATTGCCAAGACCCTAAAAATGGCTTCTAGGATAAACATTCTCATTTTGGCTAAGAAGAGAGAGCAAAGACGCAGTTTATAGAGGAGAAGAAGGAAGTCATTCCTTGGGGCTTTCCATGCTTAAGTGAAGAAGAAAGGAAAAACTTGGTTTGAAAGTGCAAGAAAGTTGATGTATGGAATATCTCTTTTGGTATGGAGAGTATGGAAAATGGTTTGGAAAAGTATTCAAACTCATCTCTCCTTTGTGTTGTTTTTGGTTGATTTGAGTTGGTTTTGAGGTTGTTTTGATCTTGTTTTGGTTTGGTTTGAAATTGTCCATGGATAAGGACCAAAAATGTGTAAAGAAACATGTAGGTATATTGAAGTTCTTTGTCAAAAATGTTCTAAAACCCCTATTTTTGTTTTGGTCATATCTTGGCCTGAAGACCTCAAAATGGAATGATTCCAATTGGAGGAGAATCCTAAGACCCGTAGCTTTAAATATCCAGAAGACCACCAGGTCAAATTATGGTACTATGAGCCTGGAATTTGGAATTCAATTCCAGTTCTCGGTTTTGAATGACAACCAGACCAGCCTTGAGTGTTCGAGTTATATCTTGGGCTAGGTTGATCCAAATTGAGTGATTGCAATTTCTGGGTAAACTAGACTTCTGAATAATTCCCAAGAAGGAAGTGTAAGCAAATTTAGCCCCTGTTATTCCCAGAAAATTTTGGAACCCGAAGTTGAAGGTAAGCTTATGGTTCATCCTCTAATTTTGGTATAGTCTTGGTGTTTGGGTCATAAGTTAAGTTTTACTCATCCAAATTGAGTGATTCAAATTTATGAGTAAACTAGACTTATTTTAGAATAATTCTCAAGAAGAAAATGTAATCAAATTCAGCCCTTGCTGTGCCTAGAAATTTCTGGAAGTGGAGTTTCGAAATATGTTCTGATTTTGGTACAATCTTGGTGTTTGAGTCATAAGTTGAGTTTTACTCATCCAAATTGAGTGATTCTAATTTCTGTGTAATCTAAACTTCTTGAAGAATAATTCCCAAGAAGGAAATGTACTCAAATTCAGCCCCCTATTGTTTAAAAATTGTTTAAGTGAAGGTGAAAAATCTTGTTTCTGGATGAAAAATATGTTTCTCTTTGGCAAAATACATTGTTAATGCATGATAGTTATGATTTGAACACATATAATAATATGCTCTAAAACACATATAATTGTAGGCCTGCCTAAGACCGGATAGTGAATGAATAGCAACGTTTGTTTAGTGCTTCGACACTCATGTCTAGTGTTACGACACTTTTGTTTCATGTGACATGCACGATACGTTTTAGTGCTTAAACTTGCTCGTGCATAGTGCTCTGACACTCCTGTTTTGGTGTTGCGAGCACGTAATTCGTATTATGCAGTTTCCTTTGGATACCCTATTGTGTGTCCCTCTCATTTCATTTTCTTGGTCTATCTGAGGCAAACATATGATAAAAATCCCGGATAACGAACCATAAGGAAGTAAAGTAACCAACTCACAGTTAACTCTACGACATAATTCAGTGCAACTGTAATGTACCTCTGGGTACCCTCATCTGAATTTATATTTCTATACTCCCTCACAGAGATATAGTAATTATGATATAGACTGTGTATATGTATCGTAATTGTGGACCACTGCATGTGGTCATATATGATGTCTGATGTTCCCACTGGTGTGGCTTAGCCTGAGTGTTTCATCAGGTGTAGGTGCAGAAAGGATAGGGACATTTCACATTTGTCGGAACTGACACAGCATTGGGAGTACCACATGTAGGTTTTTACTCTTGTTTTGTAATGTAATTGTAATATTTTGGAGATAGTGGAACTTGTGTAAGTATAAATGCGTGGGACTCGAGGAATGTATGTATGATAGTTGAAAGCAAACTACGGTGGTCATTATTATGAAGTTTTATTTCATTATGAAATTATATATAAGAATGGAAACCACTAATGTTAGAAAAGTAGGTTAAAAGAGTTAGGTCACGTATCGTGCCCCTCTTCTCCTGGGGGGAGGGGGTAGGGGCGTGACAACCTTTCCATCTTGCATCGATACACATCCTAAACTAATCCTTGGAGCATCACTATACAAGGTGTATTCTCTACCCGAAGTAGGCTAAGTCAACAGATTCCAACCCCGATTATTTTCTTCTAATTGTTCAAAACTTGGTGACATTTGTCATCACATTCAAACTTCACCCCTTTCGAAGATGGCAAGTGTAGAGCTATGACTAGAATCCTTTTACAAGCGTCGTGTACTTGATAAACCTAAAGTCTTCTACTTACTTGTTACATTTTGAGGTGGTTTCCAATTCCTGATCAGCCTTACATCCTTTGTAGGGTCCCGATGCTAATACCCTCTGTGATTCTGATATAGCCTATAGATGACACTTTCTTAAGCCAAAAATCACACTTACTTAATTTTGCATACAATTGTTTCTCTCTCAGGATCTGCAACACTATCCTCAAATGTTGTTCATGTTCTTATGCATCCTTAGAATACACCAGAATATCATCTATAAATACCACCACAAACTAGTCCAAATAAGAGTGAACTACCCTATTCATCAAGTCCATGAATGCGACTGGTGCATTAGTCAATCCAAATGGCATTACTAAAAACTCATAATGACCATATCGAGTTCTAAAGGCTGTTTTCGAGACATTAACATCTTTCACCCAGATTGATATTATCACGATCGCGCAAATTACATCTTTGAAGGCGCTCGCTCTTTCAACGGATCAAAAAATATCTTCTATTCGACAACGGATGTTTATTTTTCATTGTTACCTTATTTATTTGCTGATAATTAGTGAACATCCAGAGAGTTCCATCTTTCTTTTTAACAAACAAAACCGGCGCACCCCAAGGTGAAACACTAGGTCGGACGAATCCTTGTCCAATAGTTCCTATAGTTGAGTCTTCAACTCTTTTAGTTAAGTTAGACCATATGGTAGGGTTAACCACAGAAATAGAGTCGTCCATGTGTGCCGCTTCAATAGACATATCTACTTCTCTTTCGGGTGTAAAGTTCATTAATTCAGCCAGAAACACATTAGGAATTCTTTTTATCACCAAATATCTTCCAGTTTACCTATATACCCTCTTAAGTCGAGCCTTTTAACATAAAAAGGTTGGTTTTCTAGAAACCTTGAAACCGCATGGTGGAATTAAGTGATATGGAATTCAGATGGATATACATGTACAAATGCCTCTGATAGGATTAGACATTACATTACTCTGTTTCTTGTCTGATATTATGTGATCATTTATGGATAAACCGTCAATGCGAAGATCGATCGAAACTGTGAAAAACAATGTCAGTCATTAAAACGCTCTCCAGCGGAAGATGAATTATTTTTTCTCTTTCAGTTGACTGTTACCTCAGTGAATTGTAACATATATATATGTAAGTTCTCATATGGATGGCAATTTATCATTCACATTGTTTCAATATTGCAAGTGTGTAAATTTGGATTTACCAAAGCATGCATTTCGTTATTATAAAGTGGGAATTACACCAATAACCCCGATCCATCCCGATCTTCATGAGCATTCATAGCATAGCTGAGTGAGGTTATGGTGGTAGAGGCGATTACTATTTCTAATTCTATACTTCTTCTTCTTTTGAATTACCTTGCCCTTTGCCTTATCACAGTCGGTGGAGAGACGTTTTGTCCCTCCTCTGCTGCGCTAATTAGGGGATTCCTCGAGACTCCCCAGGAATCCTCACAGACAGTTCACTATAAGATGGTATGTGCTTCCAAATCGGAAACAACCCCCGGTTACTCGTCTACAAGTACCATAATGATATTTGTCATAGTGTGGGCATTCAGGTCTTTCCTCTTGTCCGATTGAAGTACCCCTACCGGAACCCGGTGTCATTGTAGGTCCCTGCCATCTACCTCTAGTAGTAGTGCTATGTACCGATTCAACTTGAGATTCTCTAATTCTTTTACCGGAGGAGGAACCACCTCTAGAGAACTTTCTCTGTTTTCTTTCAGAGCTCATCATTTTAGATTTCACCAGATTTTCATAGGCCTTTTTAGCTAATAGAAATTCACCGCTTGCAATGATGTAAATGCGGTGAGTACCTTTTATAGACTCCTTTGGGCCATCCTCAAGCTGTCTACATCCGAAACTTTAGTAGAGCGGTTCTGGTACATACTTACTAAAGTACACTAAACTCTTTCTCATATTCCGCCACTGTCAGATTCTCCTGTTTCATATTCAAGAATTGCTTCCACTTTGTCTCTTTATTCATCAGTGACATACTTCATATGAAACTTGTAAAGCCCTAAAAATACCCTAGAAGTTTTATAACATATTTAGGGTATAAAATAAGTTAAATTGTATTTTTCCGGAATTTAAATTGTTAAAAAAAATGATAAAACTTGAAAATTATACAAGAATTAAGGTTAAATTGGTAAAATGTCAAAATGATGACCTAAGGGTCATAAATAAGAAGTGTATGTGCCAAAATTGAAAAAGGTAATAAGTTGAATAGAAAATGAAAGAGAAAAGAATTATTAAAATGTAAAAATCAGAAATGAGGAAATAATGTGCTAACCAAACAAAGCCTAGTGAAGGTTTTGAGTTAAGACAAAAAATTGGTCTTTGAATAGCATTCTAATTTTGGCATATTTTCACATTGAGAACTAAGGCACGGTTGAGAGAGTGAAAGAGGAGACCAAGTTGGCTTTTATTACTTCTCCAAGTTTAGGCAAAACAAAGAAGAAGGAAGAAGAAGGAAGTGAAAAGAAGAGATTAAAGGTATGAAACTAACCCTAACCCCCTTTAATGTTGTGTTTGGGTTTGATGAAAACCCCAAATCGGAATAGAAGTGTTTTGAATGGTTGTAGATAAGTTTTGGAGTTGTTTTGGGTTAAGTTTCAAAGTGCTTTTAGGTTAGGATTAGTTTTGAGGAATTTTTGTATAAAGGAAATGTCGGGGTTTTAGGGGAGATGCTGTAAAAAATTTCCAAAACCCATGTTTTTGTTTTGGCTATAACTTAGCCTGTAACTCATCCAAATTGAGTGATTCAGATTCATATAAGCTAAGTCTTTCAGCAATCTCTTAATAAATCAATATTCAAATTTGGACCCTATTGACCCATAAGTGCCGTCCAAAGTGAGGCTTTGTTTTTCGGGCAAATTAAGTTGATTTGGTATAGTTTTGGTGTTTGGAACACTTTTGGTATTTAGGCCATAAGTTGAGTTTCACTCATCCAAATTGAATGATTCAAATTCCTGGGTAAACTAGACTTCTAGAAGAACAAATCTTCTTTAAATAAGTGTATTCAAATTTGGACCCCATTAGACCTAGAAATTCATCAAATTGTAACTCTATTTTCAGGCAAATTCTGGTTTTATTTTGAAAATATATTAGTCCCAGTTGTTTAGAACATATCTTGAGCTTGATTGCTCGGGTGGATAATTCTAATTTCTGAATAAAATAGATTTATAGAGGGAACAATGGACTTGAAGGAGTTGGTAAATATGACTCATTTGTTACAAAAATTTTACTTTAAGGAAGTTGGGTGAAAACAATATAACTAGAAACCTAAATAAGTCAACTAATATTGTTCTCTAATTGTGATGGATTAGGGGTTGGTGACGAGGAAGCCTGACTTAAGAACGGGATTCCAAGGATAGGAATCGAGGAGCGACAACCTTTTTGGGTTTGTTCTCCATACCTCTCTTCTTATTTTAAGTTTTGTGATTGTTGGTTGAAATGATTTTCAAGAAAACGGCATATGCGATTTGTTTTAAGCGATTTGGGAAAATTGATTTCAAATGCATTGCCATAAGAAGATACAAAACATCAAAATGTATTATTTGGGTATAAATGTATATACAATATTGTAAATTACTATCACTGAGTTTTAATGCTCTTAATAGAATGTTATCCGTCATATTCGAGTTAAGGATAGATTGATATACCAATAAGAGTCAAACTAGCAATCGTAGGCGAAATGAAATATAGTGGCACCAAAGTCATAGCCCTAGGCGGGACGGTGTCGATAGATGTACACGCAATGATTTTTAAATAACTGATCGACCTTCTTGAGGATCGATACTTGGGTGATTACATTATCCTATGCACCGAAAGTCATGGTTAAGTTCGTTTAAGGGCAAACTTATAAGTAAATTAATGTGTGAAATGCATACTTTGAGTTTTGAATGAAAAATTAACATATATATTGTTTATTACATTGACCATTGAAAATGTGCCAAAATGTTGTTTTTGAAAATATACATATTTTGTGTTTGATTGAAATGAGGATAGAACTGCATGGAACCATTAAGCATGAAAGAATGTAGCGTTGTTTTATCACACCCAGTCTGCAGGGTGAATGAGGCGAGATCAAGACCACGAGCTAGGAGTCGCTGATCGAATCGTGTGGAGTACAAGTAAATCTTTCGGAGTCTCATGCAGCCACATTTCATTTCAAAAAAAAAAAAAAAAAAATTCATGTAATTGTTTGTTTGCAAACAAGATGTATAAATATTCATGGGAAGGTATATTTTGCGACTACGTTTAGACATGAACTCTGATGTTTTGTAAATGATTTAAGAGCGAGAAATGTCGTCTTGTATAAATGTAGAATTGAGCAAATGATGGGCTCTCTACCACCAAGTTGATGTATATTTTATATATATAATGCGTATTAATAATGAGATCATATTTTCATACATACATAAATGTAGTTTAAATGGATAGTAAATATCCGCATCGAAAATAAGTATATGAATTGTGTTTTATAGATAAATGGATTTAGTATTGCGTCCACCAGGTGGTCGCCGTCGGGTCGAGTCGGTGCGGGGGCGCGACAAAACTCTTGGACAAATAAGTCCCATGAAATTGGGTCTAGAAGTAGTGGATTTCTTAAGACTAACTTCCACCAATCATAAGTTGCACCTTGCAGCAGTGAGACCGCACATTTGGCCATCTGTTCAGGGGGACATTTCACTTCTTATAGAGCCCTTTTCAATTTCTCAAGCCAAAACTCATCTTCTGTCATACTCTTTCCAAACTTGTATAGTAGATTCTTCAATTCTATGCTTTCTTAAGATCAGTGAAACTCTAGGGGTCGTGAGTCGATCTAAGACCTTGCCATATCTTGAAATTTTTGTAACGCCCGACCGTGTTCCTTCACTTAACCTAGGCAGACCGAGACTGATGGATCAAGGTCCATAGGATTGGCAGCTTTTCGGCTGTTCTCCTGACTTCTAGGATTGGTCCATTCTAGTAAATATACAAAACAAGGACATCCGCATTAGGCCGACACAACACTATGTAGGTACATTTTTAACCTAATAGTTTTCCGACGATGCAAACCTAAGCTTTGATGCCACTTCAAGTGCAATGCCCTTCCCTAGCCATAGCGGGTGGCGCCACAGAACAAGGACTTCTTAACCGAATTTTCTGACATTAGTGGGCCCATTTAAAACATATATTCATAATAACATAAACTTATAAGACTACCACTGTAGTGGTGTTTAGAATGTCATTTTTATATATTACTTGAGTCCATCTCCTTGTATTTACACAAGTTACACTATCTCCAAAATATTACATTTACATTTATTACAACACAAAAACCAATTCGGGGACCTACATATGGTGGACTTCTAATGTTGTGTTAATACAGCAGATGCGGGATGTCTCTGACGACCTCTTTGTGTCTACCTGAATGAAACATACGTGCTAAACATAAGCAGTGGGAAAACAAATATTTTTATAAGGCTACTTGTAGTGGTCTCAATTACAGTGCCATTTCAAATAATTCACATATCAGAATATTCATATCTCCTGTAGGAATACAAAATCAAAGATTTCATAACAGAAGGTGGGTAGGTACACTATAGAACATAACTGAATTATGCCTTAGCATCAGAGCTAATTACTTTTATTTTCTTATGTTTCGTTGTTTAGAAACTTACCATATAAATGTTTGCTTGCATGGACTAGTAACAATAAATGAGAGGGACGCAGTACAACAGTTACCCGAAAGTACGATGCGATGCTGAGCGAAGTGTCGAAGCACCCAGCGTGCAACCTGCGTAACATGAGTGTCTTAACCTTTATGCGAGTGCCCGGCACAAACGCCGAGTGTCGAGCACTAATCGGAGGTGCCTATTCGTCATTATTCGGTCTTAGGCGGGCATACAATTATATGTATTACTAAGCTTGTTATATTGTTCTTAATCCTGTTCTTATTTTAAATAGCACAGCGAAGAGAGGCGAGAGCCTGAGTGCACTTGGCAGGTACATAGCCTCGACGGCGAGTTCGCTAGGGGAGGAACAGTGATAAGAAAATAAGGTCTCGAGTTCGCCTAGGCGAAGAGGCGTGGGGCTGGAAACATAAATGAGGCCTTTTTGCCCTATTTCACTGGACAAATTCAACCAAAACAAAACCAGATCAAAAATAGACCACAAGCCCAGACAAACAAAAGATCTCAGAAAATGGGAAGAGTTTTTCTTAATCCACATTACAAGAAAAGAGATTGAAGAATTTCATAACCTTGATTCTTGAACACTTCAACTAGCCCTCCTTTTCTTCACTTCCTTACTTGGACAAGTAGAACTCCAAAGAAAATGAAGAAAAAGCAACCCTAAAAATGGCTTCCTCTCTAAAACCCCGTATGACCTAGCTCTCTTTCTCTTAGCCCCCCAAATGGAGAACTTCTCCTTCTAGAGACAAGTTTGTCTCACTCCTCTTTTTGACTCATATTTTTAGCCCTTGCATTTTAGTCCTCCATGTTTATTTCATTTGCAAATCACTTATCACAATTCCAACAATAGCATATAATCCTCTTACATAATGTCCCTTAAGTCCCTAATTTCATAATTTACCATTATTAGCTTTACTTCTTTAAAAATCCTGATTATATCCTTTTTCACACTTAAATTTCCAACAATTACAAATTTGACTTTTATTATACCTTAAACATGTAATAAAACCACTAGGATATAATTTGGGGTGTTATAGAGTTGACTTGCGTGCTAAATAAATGGGCCTTGGTGGAGCCCGACATCTCATGTATCCTTTCATTAAATGATTTGGCGCTTAGTTTGTAACTCGGTCTTCTAATTTAACCATGAATGTTTCTATATATGTTATCGAGCTAACCCAGTTTCTTATTGATAGTGCTTGAAATTCGCCGCCAAGGTGCATATTTATCCTCTTTGACTTTTGTTATTTATTATATGATTGGTGTGCTCTGTTATAATTGTTGCTCGTCTCTCGGTATCCTTCGATTGATTAACCAATTGTTATATTTCTGTACTTGATTAGTAGAGCCCCAAAACTTTAGGGGCTTTGAGGGATGTTGAGGCTTTTAGCATCAGCATTCACAACCAGGTGTTCTGTTCGAGCCTATTTCGGTTTTCCATAGACATGTTTTCCTATCATGAGTCACATTTAGGGTTTTCTTTCTTATTTTGTTTTTCCTTTAAGAAAGTAAATAAAAATAAGTGGCAACTTCAAACCATTTTCAAAAATGGTTTTTCCAAAATAAAATACAAAATGAGTCTTGCCTTTTGAGTGGGAAGCGCATCATAACCAAAATGCAATGTCCATAATTACCTTAACCCTTATGACAATTGTCAACTTTTGATTTAAAATGTTATTTATTTATTTTGTACTAAATTTCTTATTTTAATTAATTATTTTATGTATAGTTTAAATGTTTTTTCTTTTAATTATTAACCATAATATTTATAATTTGTGTGACTTCCTTTGTATTTTCAATATTATTTGTTTCGCTTTTTTTCTCTTCATTATTGCTAATGTTAAAAGTCATTTCGTTGTCATTAACAATATATGAACACTACAAAAATATGTATATAGAAAACTAAAAGTACAAATTAGAACCATTTTGTATTTATAAAAACCTGATGTGTGTGATTTTGTGTTAGAAACTTATAAATGATTATAAATTTAATTGTTAGAAATCTATAATATTTTTCAATTGTGACTTATGATATTTTAACAAAGTAATTTCTTACAAAGATGTGATATGCATTTAATGTCTTAATTAACAAATAAATATTGGTAGATAAAAGAAAATTATTTTTAAGATAATTTTTAGAAAAATGTAACAAAAAACCTTTTTAATCTCCCAATTTTGGAGTCCTAAATATATCATTTGATATTCCATTTTCAAATATAACATATTTTTAATAATCTACATTTTTGATGCATTTATTAGTGTTTTTCTCAAAAATTGTTTGCAAATATACTTTAAAATATTTTTAAGATAAAAATGTTTCTCAAACTTTAGGAAAACATCAAAAATGTTTTCTTTAAAACACTTGAAAGTGATTTAAAAAAAAAAAATCAAGTAATTCTAAAATATTATAAAATTTTAAATATTTATTAAATATACCACATATTCATTTAAGTACTTGATTTTATAGTATGATTTTATTAAACATCAAGTTTTTTTTTCTGCTGTAAAAAAAAATTATTGAAATGTGATTATAAACATTTTAAAATCTTTATAATAATATTTTTTAGTTTTTGAAGTTTACTTATAATTTTTAATAATGATTATCATTTTTTTAAATTAATTGTTAATTAAAAATTGCATTTTATATTTATGTCACACATTTTCAAAATTCTTATTAGACTTCTTTTTCTTTTTCTTTTAACTCTAATAAAACAACTATGGACTCGCGCTTTTCACGTGCGTCCACACTCAATGAAGAAACTCGTTTTTTTTATTATAAAAAAAAATTGATTTAAAAAAAAAATAATTGGAGTTGCAACTTATTTTGTTTATTTTTTTAAAAGGGAAAACAAAATAAGAAATAAAACTTTTGTATGACTCCTTATTTAGGAAAAGACAAGTCTGCGAAAATGTGACGCCCCCAATGGTGTCGGGTTGTGTTTCGTCGACATGGAATACTAAGTGAATGTCGGATAACTTGACACCACTTTCCAAAAAATCGAGGTGATCTCGTTTGTGCGGGGCTACACCCAAAGTATAAAACATGTCCCAACAAGTTTATAATGACCACACATGGTCCACATCTTGAGTAAAATAATTGCCACTTGAATTTGCATGTCTCACCCAAAATATATATCGTCCAAATATATTACGTGGTTGAGAGTTTTACATTACTCTTAATTTAACATATATTAAAATTTACAATTCTATTACATGTTATACAAAATCAATACCAAAACCATAATCGGCTTTCTATGTATGCTTCTTGACACCTCTAGTGGCGCCGCATTCCCAGATAACTCTGCTTGAAATGGTGATCCCTCGTGGTGAAACGAAGCCAGTGAATAATTTCCTACATGAGTTACTCCCCGCTAAGTGCACATGCTGGCAAACAATCACATTCCAACGTTCCTTGAACCTCTCGGAATGTCTACATGCCCCAGGCCCATGTCTCGAGTCCTCAGACTCGCACATGCTAAGCCAATATGCAAGTAAAAATATCCGGTTTCACAACAAAGCTTTTGTTCATGAAAACTTATTGCAGTTCGAGGTAAAAATATTGGACTACCCTACGAGGCGAATTACTGGATAACTCTCCGAAACAGTCATGGTCCTCATGTAAGAATGATCATTGAGCGTCCCTCCCGAATAGAGATTCTTCGGAGAAAATCTTCCATTCGAAATTCCTTTCCTGAAACATTTTCATTTTTGTTTCATTTTCATGTCATGCGCTCACTTTTAATATTCTAGTGTGCCCCCGATGCATATAGGTGCATGATGCAATTCCAACACATTCATGCTAATATATTCACATGCATATATATTAACATAATTAAATCACATAAAACATGTTATGCAAATTCACAATCAATTACACGAAAATTAGCTCACATGGGCTAATTAACAAACACGAGCAATTCATTTTAAATCTTTCAATAAACGCATTTCACACAAAATTTACGTGTCACTATTCAACGTGAACACGACTAGTATCGAGCTTAGGTATCTGAATACCTAGGGGCTCGGGTTGGGTATCCATCACCACTTGGGTGATTTGATGTAAGAGTATAGGTATGAAAACCCTGAGAATGAGGGCTTGGGCCAGGCCATGCAGTCGGTGTAAGAACATCACCGCTGGAATTGTGGTTGGAGTGTTAAGTATGAGTGTAAGGATTACCTAGGAAAATCGCGGGACAAAACTAGGACACTACATGCACGTGTGTTGATGTGTTTTGTGTGATTTGATGAATTTTTGTGTGAATGGTGTGCTTACCATGTTGTGTGATGAGATCGTTTATGTGTGCTTGGTGATTAGCACATGGATGGGTTGGGAAATATTTTAGAAAAATATTTGGAGTGTACAGTGTACAAAACTGGAGAAAGAACATAAAAGAAATAGATTTTTATAAATTTATTTGAGTTGTTGGAAAAGTAATCAAATCTAAAATAATAATAATAATAATAATATGTAATTTCTGGAGTTTCTGAGTGTAAAGCGGAAAAAAAAAAAAGAAATTAAAGAAAAATAAATTTCATAAATTTATTCGATTATGAGGTGAAGAAAATAATTTTCTAAGGTTTTACAGGTTGTAAATTGAGAAAAATGGAGTAAAATAAGTATTTAAAAAAAAAAGAGAAATAAAATCAAATAAAATTAAACAAAATTTTCGAAAATAAAATTTTCAAAAATAAAATTTTTGTGGACCAAAATGATTTAAATTGTAGATAAATGGTCTGCATTGCCTCAATAAATCGGGGACTTGATATGTATACACTGGTTTTGTGTATGATTAGTGTCTTGAAGTGTGTTGATGCATAGAGATCTTGTGTGAGATTTAAGCGCCATGTTGATTGTGTAGATGGCTAATGAGGACGGGGCGTAGAGGGCGTCCACGGGTCTCTTGGTCGGACACCATCGGTGTTTGATCGGCCGGACTTTTGATGAGGCTGTAGGTATTACGGCGAGATGCTATCGCCGCGGTTGGTATAGCGGGTAGACGGGAAGATCCTAGTAACCTCGAGGAGGTTTAAGGGTGCATCATCCTCCGGCATTCATAGGGGGAAGGAAGTCCAGATGTTAGCGGACCAGCTGGTTTATCTGGATTGAGAAGGCGTTGAGGCTATGGTTTGCTTGCGACCGGATGAACTAGGCTGCGTTCTAGCTAGAGAATGAGGCCCAAGTATGGTAGAAATGGGCAAGGACCTCTTGAGACCTTAGAGGAGCCGTTGTATGTGAGTTCTCCCCTAGGGATTAGGGTGAGAATAGGGATGATATGTCGAGGTTGTGAGTTGGAGATCTTGGGGACTCTACTCATAGTGGACCTGAGGATCATGGACATGTCAAAGTTCGATGTCATCCTAACGATGGGTGGGCGATGGCTTACGGATCGCTATCGATTGCGGCGTGGGAGGTTCTAGCTACGCGGGACCGGTCTTTCTAGTGGTGTTCGAGGGACAAGCATGATATTTTGCCCCGGACGGTATACGAGTCGGATGTCGGCCACGGTTAAGCGGGTTGGCTGCGAGCCTTACCACTGAAGGGACGAGGAGACTAGACTTAGATCTACCTCGAGTAGTATGCGGTATGTGGATGTTTTTCGGATGAGCTACGGGTGCGCCTCCACGAGAGGTAGTAGACCCGGTGTCGAGTTACACCACAGTACTTCACCCACATCTCTATGACTCCGCGTAGAATGGCACCGGAGTTGAGTTGCGGGGAACTTCGAGTCCAGCTACGGGAGTTATTGGACAAGGGGTTCATAGACCCGAGCACTTCACCATGGGCGAGCAGTTCACATTTGCGAGAAGAAGGACAAGACCCTTCGTATTGATTCTGAGACGGTTGAATGGGGTTACGATCAGGGAATCGGTACCCATTGCAGGGATCGATGGCTTGTTTGATCGGTTGAGAGGAGCGCGAGCCTCTTCCGAGATAGACCGCCTTTGGTTACCATCGGTGGGGTTAGGGATACGGATATCCTCAAGGCGGCGTTTAGGACGCGTTATGGGCACTTTGAGTTACGGTGATGCGGATTGATAAATGCGCCAGTTCATGGATCTCATACATCGTATTCCAACCCTATCTAGATCAATTTATTAAGTAGTCTTCGTGGATGACATTTTGATCTACTCCCAGTCAGAGTGGGAGCATGAGTATCATTTGAGGATCGTCTTACAGTTGTTGAGAGACCATCAGCTGTATGCTAAGTTCAGTAAGTGCGAGTTTTGGCTTACTGAGGTGAGGTTTTTGGGACACGTGGTGTCGGCCTCCAGGGAGTGTCGGTCGACCTAAGAGAGGTTGAGGCGGTGATGAGTTGGTAGAGACGAATGTCAATCTTCGAGATCACGTGGTTTCTTGGGATTGTTTGGGTGTTACGAGGAACCGTGAGAATGGGGTGAAGTTGTCCGTTCGAGAGCGGGATCGTGGACTTCGCCTAGGGCATGGACTCCATGGTTGGGGCGGTCGACCATAGGAGAGAGATCGAGGATGCTTTCGGGCACTTAGGATGCGGGTGTTGTAGCGAGGGAGGATCAACCTTCTTCTAGTTCGGGAAGCGAGGAAGACGCCGCTTCACCACGAGTTTTAAGACCCGGGGCGAGTTGGGCGGTTAGTCAGGCAGGGCAGGTGATATGTTATTTCTGCCGACAGCCTGGGCATATGAGACGGGATTGCTCCTAGAGACAGGGATCCCAGGACTTTGGGGCGACACGATCCCGGTCGCGATAGGACGGGAGAGGATCTGTTCTCATTCCTCCTGTGGTACAGGACCGGAGGAGCCGGTTGGTTCGGGGTGCCTCCCAAGCACTCCCGGCAACACAGATAGGCTAGAGGGACAGAGTGTGGGTCCGTCGAGACGGTCGAAAGGGATTGTATTGAGCGTAGTGGACCTTAGGGTGGTAGACCTATTGGTTGTTGATGTCAAGCTTGACATGGATGAGTTAACAGCCATCGGGTTGTCGATGGTGAGACAACAAGCAGGGTTGTGTCATATAGGCCGACATTGGATTTGGGCTTAGAGGTTAAGGCCTTTAAGCCATGTATGGATGTTCTTCCCTTGGATGTAGGGTGAAGTTGACTGATATAGGTGGAATTATGGGTGAAGATCTACGGATTACACTCACGGTGGACCGGGATAGAGATATGCAGTGCATGGCGTGTAATTTATGTGCCGCGTGGCATGCAGTCAGTCGGGTGGTTACGCAGTACGGTCATTCACCACTCTTGGTGAGTGTGGGTTGGTTTGTCCTTAGGACTCATCAGTGAAGACTCATAGTTCGATTCAGGAAGTGAAGAGTAATTAAAGTGTATTGGGTAAAGCAAAAAGGGGGTCATTGAATCCCCTAAGGTGAGAATCCTGGAGTTAAGGTGTAAGAGACCCGGGGAGATATCCCGAATTTCTGAGTGAATGTAAGAGGCTCGAAGTGTAACCCGAAGAATTATGTTGCCCGAGATGAAAACACACGGACAGGTTATCACGTAGACTTAGAGTTGAGTATTAAATTCGGGAGTGACTCGAGGTTTGATACCCCTTTTGGAAATTACATTGGGTGTCGTTGGTAATGAGGGAGCTCGGTACATGGATGTCGTTCATGACATGGACTGGGTTGGCCGATCCATTGGATTGTCGGTGATTGTAGACCTTGGGAAGGTCGGCGTTTACACACCAAGCAAGGGGTTGTGTAGGGTTCGCGCGTTGTATGGATAATATACGAGGTGTTAGAGGGACCGCGGCTTGTGAGCATAAATCCTAAGTCATAAGGGTAGAGGAGCAATTGCCCTTGAGTGGAATTAACCTACAATAATGGATTATCGAGGGCGAGTATATACGGATGACACCGTATGAGGCATTATATGGGAGGCCATGGAATGCCTTTGTGTTCTTGGACCGAGTGGGAGGCTCCATCCACGGTCACGATCGATTAGAGACACCTCGGAGGAAGGTGAAGCGATGCGACAACATCTTCTCATGGCTCGGGCGTAGAAGAGCTATCGCGGTCTGACGTCGACCCTTAGAGTTAGGGTTTGGTGATCCGCGTTTTCTTGAAGGTGATGCCTAAGGGTGGTCGGGTTCGACAGCGGGAAGCTATCAGCGAGGTTTGTGGATCTTTGAGATGCTCGAGAGGATAAGCACCGTAGCGTACCGGTTGGCGCGTTGCAGCCCGGCGTGATGGGTGTCCTGAGTGTTTCCGTCTCTCCATGCTCGAGTATACTCGAATCCGGCTCATGTGGTGGGGCCCAGGGACGGATTGAGTTGACCGCAGATGGGACCGAGGGGGACCCGATTATTGCATTGGATAGCGTGATCAAGTTTTGCGGCCTTGGGCGTGAGGTGATGAGAGTGCTATGGCGGCATTGTGGAGTGGAGGAGTCAGCGTGGGAGCACGAGGACACGAGTGCGGGCCGCGCTATCCACTTCTTGTTTAGGGATGACGGTCGTGGTTTAGTTGTTTTAAGATTTAAATGGCTTGTTTACATGCAAGTAAGAAATTACAGGTGCATATGTATGTGTTTGGTGTGATCGTCGGAATTTAGGTGAAATTCCTTTAAGGAGAGGAGAATGTAAGACCCCGAAATTCCAAATTTTGGAAAAATGGCAATCGTAATTTCGTTACAAAATTCATTATTCGGCCTAAAAAAATCCTTAATTTATTCTCTCTAGATGTCGGATGGCGAAAGCGGATTTCACGTTGGAATGTCGTCTCAAAAAATCTAGTTAGCGCGTAAAATTTCGTAATATTAGGGGCCGGTCGGGTTGACACGTTTTTTCGAGGCATCGCGTTTGGTCTTAAATGGTTTCGATTTATTGAAAATCACATATAACAAGTACTCTTGTGCCATAAGTGGCATGAGTAGAAAAATGATGAAAATGGGCCGGTCGGTAGTCTTAGAATGTCACTTGGAGAAAGAAGGAATTAATTAATTAAATGAATTAAGGACAAATGAATAGTATTGGTCTCCTTCATTGTTAAACCAAAAGCGTGAGAGCAAGGAGAATGATCGATGGCGGCAAGCGTGAAAATGGAGTTTTAGTGAGAGAGGGTCTTCCTTCTCTCTAAAAATATGGACGATCCGATCGTCGGCAGTCTTCGGGACAAGAAGGAGAAGCTGCTCTGGAGAAGAGGGCCAGCGTGAATGCCGGTTGAGGTTTTGACAAACTCCGAGATGTAGGGGTTTCTCTCTGCTTGAGTTTTATTCCCATTTTAAGTGTTTTGATATTTCGGTTGACGGGGCTGCCCAGGCGGCCGTTTGATAGGTCCAAAAACTTGGACCAGGTGTTGGAATTTTTTTTAAATTTTTTGAGGTCGTTTCACGTACGGTCAGGTAGGTGCAGGGGCTATTGGTTAATTGTGTGTTGATTTATGTATTAAATGGTGTTTTGGTATGTATAGGGCCGGGAATGGCAGTGAAATGCGGGTTCACTAAGTGAACCAATGATTTGTGATTTTTCGGGAATAGTAACCGAGGGTTTCACTATTCCAGAAACAGTATTCTCAAAAATATATTTTTATGAAAATATGTGTTTGGTCGAGTGATTTAAATTAAATTGCTCGTGTTGATGTCTTAAGTAGGCTAATTTTGATGTTTGAAATGATAATTTACATCACATGATTGTGTAAATTGTTAACTGTAAATATATGCATGTTTATATATTTACATGTAGATTAAACATGTGGAATTGGCATACATGCATTCTGCATACCTTTGGAACACCTAGGACTATAGAGTGAGTGCATGAGATGAGTCTAAGCAGTTCGGAAGGTTGTCTAAAAATGGCAATTATCGGAGGGTAGTCCAAATTAAAAATATCAATCGTCGGAGTAGCCCAATTGATATTCATCGGAGAGTAGTCCACAAACAAATAATATATCAATCGTCAGGAAAAATTGATTGATATATACACATGAGGGTTGTCCTGAATAATGTGTAATATATCAATCATCGGGCGGCCCGAATTGATATATATACACATCGGAGGTTGTCCACAAACAAACAAAAATATCGAATTCTCATCTGAGGCCTAGGCGGTGCCTGAGGGAGTCGATGAGGACTCGGGATCACGAGTTGATCATGTAGATATTCAAAGTAGGATCATGCATTTGCTTAGATGTGATTGTTTAAATAGGAACATTGCACTACACTTGGGTGGTGACCCCAGCCCATAGGCGATTCCACTCTGGTAGTGGCTCACCAGTCGATTAGGACCCCCACTTTTACGGTACGGGGGCGTGCGAGGACGGCTCGTCTAGAGGCAGGATTGGAAGAAAGTAGGGTTGTGGCTTTGGTTTATAATGTATACATGTATTGAAACTCTTTAAGTTTAATATATGTATTGTATAAGAGTAAAAACACCTTAACTCTTGTAACTATTGGATATATAGTTGGACTCATGATTGATATGTATATTGAGTACTGTTTATGGGCCCAAGTGGCCATGTTGGATATACATTGCATATATTGGACTGTTTGGGACGGGTAAATGCAAGTTTTATACAAGTATTGTATTTGGGTAGAGCTCCCCGTACAAAGGAGACTCTACGATTTTAAGTGAAAGAAAAATGTCGGGTCACCCGACATTCACAGTGTCCATGAGTTGTGGGTAGTCAGCGGACACCCGAGGTTTGGGCGTCAGAAACCCCTCGGGTTACTATTCGCTGACCACACAAATGAGGAATTTTTCCCTCTATTCAAGGTTTGAGAGGCAGAATTCACGACTAAAACAAGGCTGCTGCATTCCTAGCCATTTTACATGACTCTTAGCCAAAGATTATGTTAGAAAAAGATCATACCTCTTGGAGTTGGAACTCCAGCGAATCGGTACCGCAGCGTAGCCCTAGCGTTGTAAGAACAACTTTACTTCTTTAACAAAGTCGAAAACCGATGGTTCGGTGATGAAAATCTAGAGAGAGGTGCTCTCTCTCTAGAAATAGAAAAACCCGACCCTTGCACCCGACTTCCGCCCTCTTTGCGATTCTTGCCCATTTTGTGCTCAAAATGAAGAAGACAACACTGTTCACGTTTTTGTCTTATCTCATTAACAATTCAAAAATTCCCATCTTGTCCCATTTTTTCACTATTTTGACACTTGGCACAATCTAGGCCGTCCATTTCCATCATCTCTCTAATCTTGCAACATGTGTCACAAGAGTACATGTATTAGGTGACTTTTGTCACATCACATGTCTCTCAGGCTCGTTTCTGACACCCGGAGCACGATTGCTCAGCGATGAAATTATGATTTTCTCGGAATTCGAAGAAATTCGACGTGGTAGCTAGATTTCGCTAGACGCCAACGGTGAAATCCGTTTCATCATCCGAGATCTAGAAAAATTTTGGATTTTTACCGAAATAACCGTTTGCCACTTTTCCAAAATTGGAATTTTCTAGTGCTGAAAAACGAAGTCAATCCGGTCAGTTACTATCGAGAAGTGCGATAGTAAGTCGCGCACTCTAAGTCCGTATAAAACTATCTCTACTAAACAAGTTTTAGGGAACCCGTGACAATTAGTAATTAATTATAAATACCGAAAAATAATCACTTAAATCAATATATATATATATATATATATATATATATATATATATATATATATATATATATATATATATATATATATATATATATATATATATATATATATAATAAATTCTATTCATTTATAAAAGAAGTCCAATTTTTTTTTAGAAAGTCATAAGATACAATTTTATTTCCAAGAGAATTATTTGCATTCATTTTATAAAAATATTTATTAAAAAATAAATTTGGTCAAATTTTTTTTATTTAAATAATTTAGAAACGAATTAGCAGTATAACTTATTTTTAAAAAATATTTTTTTATTATTCTTATTAGGAAGATAATTTTATTGAAATTTGCTATAAAAGTTATTTTATTAAAATGGACAATCTTATTTAAAAAAAATAATTAAGGACTTTGATTAAACAACATTTTAGATTTTTCTTAAAACAAATTTTAGATTCTTTATATAAAAAAAAAAACATTTTTCTATCTTTCTTTTATTAGAGAAAAAAGCTCATTAAAAAAATGTGAACTTTCTTTATTAGCTTAAAATTATTGAATTATTCTTTTTATTAACATATAAATTATAAAACTGCATGCTCAATTTTGTGTACAACCAACTAATGTATATAAAAATGAATTTACAATAATATATATAAAAATCAAATTAAACATCAATGAGAGAGGAAAAATGTGCTAAAAAGGTCCTACTTGTAATATGCAAGTTTCTTGAGTCTTTTTAAAGCTGCCTCCATGTCCGTGATCCATACTCGACAACAAAAGTAGTAGGAATGAGCCACATGCAAAACAAAATAAACGAAAGGGCATCAAAATAGAAAAATGGGAAGTGACGGTGAACAGCATTTTTGCTTAGAGAGGGCATAATTTTGTGAAAACCTGGGTAAATTTGAAAATTTTCACAAAATGATCAATTACCGTTACGGTACAAGTTGTAAACCTGAAACTTTTTTAGAACTCGGATGACGAAACGAACTTCACTGTGGGATTCGTCTCGCGAAATCTAGTTACCAAGACGAATTTCGTTAAATTCCGGGATGGTCAGATTTTTCATGAATTTCGGGGCAAAAAGGAACCCAAATGTGTGGGTGACACATGGCATGATGCATGCGTGCCATGTAGGTGACACATGGCATGCATGCATGCATGCCATGTAGATTGGTCCAGTCTATAAAAATGGACCGGTGGAGGAAAAAAGAGGGAAAAAAGAACAGGAAGAGAGGGTAAGGAAAGAGGAAAAGGAAGAAACATAGAGAAGCGGGGCCGGACGGCAGAAGAACCAGAGCTGGCTATGAGGGTAGGTTTCCTCACTGCAGTTCATTTATGCCTAGAGTGTGTAGGGGCCTAGCAGTTTAGCCCCCTTCGGGGCGGGAATTATTTCATTGTCCTAGTACGTTTTTGGTTGTGGGCCGAGTCATGGACCCGAGTATGTTGGGACCATTGAGGGCGAAACACGGTGTCTCGAAGGCTGAGCAAATCTGGGCGAAATGGAAAACGGGGTATGCCGAATTTGATCATCCTACAAATATCTGACGCCAACTTAGGACGACCATGCTCACAAATTGAAGCTCGATTCTGGCGTTCTTAGACTCACAGCTTCGTTGAGTCTAGAATTTAATAGATAAAGTGCTCGGTAAAAACGTGGGATGAAGCGGTGGAATTTCAGTTTAAAACTATTTTAGGAATCCGGGTTGTATCACGAAATGCTCGGGGTTGCGTGCTTTGAGCGAGGAAATAGTGTGTTAATTTTTTGTGTGATATTTACAAAGATTTGTTTTTGGACTAAGTGCAGATTTTAGAGGCCAAATGCGGCGGATTTATGGCCGAATGGCTAATGTGTTATTATTGTAAATTGAATAATATGTTAATGTGTGAAATTATATGATATATGTAGGATAAGTAATAATTATATACACATTAGACATGATTTATCGGGTACCATGACATGTAATGTGTGATTTATTGATTCGTACCACAGTAGGTGTACCTGGAATCAACAATATTTATAACCTAAATTCCTATTGTGGTAGCAAAGCTACTACGAGTATAAGCGACTCTAAAGGTCGAACTTAAGGGATGGAGTTTTGCCGCACAAATGATTCTGATGAGCTGGGTGGATTTCAATTTGGATTTTTGGGTTTGATAAAAACAGTGGTGTATGGTGGTTTGCAGGCTGAAAATAAAATGAAGAAAAAATAAGAAAAAGAACTCCTTGAAGCATCGGGCTACTGGGTTGAGGTCCTAAGGTAAATGAGAGGTCCTCGGGTCATTTTCCACGCGTTGGGGAGGATGACCTATAGTCATTTCTTGAACCGGATCTTCATTTGGCTATAAAAACTGAACCCTTATAATTTTTCCTTTCGAAAAATGGCATTTAATGAGCATAAATGCTCCCAGACTGTGAGAACACACCTCCTAAACCTACCCTACAGTAACTAATAGAGGGCAACTAACCGGATGTCAGTGGATCTAGTAATAAATCACTTGAACCCAAAAAACTTACGAATACAAGTTAATCAAGGTATATTTAAAAGCGGTTTAACCTAAAGTGAAAGATAGAAACATGAAATGAACATAAATGCTAGCACATTAAAAATGTGAGACCATCAATTTACCTCAGTTCTAAAGCCCGGTAGCCCCCCTCTTCAAGGATGAGGGTGGAAACATGGAGCCCTCGGCATGCCTCGAGATTTTGATGGCCTCCCACTTCAAAGGGAAAGAAAGGGTTTAGCCACTCATCCTCCAAGTTGTCACATCCTTGGAGGGTGTTTGTGTCCCTAGAAAATGAGAGAAAATGAGAAAGAAACGCAGGAATGCTAAAGCTTCCATGAAATTTATTAATGAAGAGAAAGATCCAGCCCACAAGTATACTTAGCTTAGGGGCTTTTATAGCCAACCCCTCTACAAATTCCCAAAAAAAAACCAAAAAACGAATACTATTACAATGAGGTGATTAGGAAGAAAGCCAAAGGGAGCAAAAGGAGTAAAAAGTAAAAGCGCAAAGTGGGTGCAAGATGAGACGGTAGGCTGGGATGAGCAGTGGTAGCATGAAGGAAATTTCGCAACCTGCGAAAATTCGCAGGTTCTGCGAAATTTAAATGGAATTACAAAAATGTCGCAATCTGCTTAAGAATTTCACTGCTTCCCTTTTTCTTCTACTTTCTGCTCCTCTTTCCTCTGGTTTGATCTGCAATACTGAGTTCGACTCGAATTCTTCGTGCTTGGATTGACTCAACAATTTTGGCATAAATAGCTTTTTAAAAACTACAAAATTAAATACTAAAATCGTCAGTAGAATAGGGGACCTTAATGTGCAAATGTCGGGTTAATTACGCTGAATTAGTATACAAAAAGTGCTCAAAACTACACAATAAACGGGGTTCAAAATAGCACTTTTTGAGCACTAATCCACACCCCAACCATTCTAGTCCTTTAGCAATGAAAGAAAGAGAGCATTCGAAATGAAATCTGTTCACAAAATGATATTTCAAAAGGTTGTGAATGAGTAATGCTAACCCTCGATTATGACTCACCAGAAACTCAACCCAATAACCATCGAGAGAATAGATGCCATACAAAATCGGCTTCAGTATCCATCTGAGGCAATCAATCGTACTTCACCAAAATCTAAGTGTTTATATTATCGGTTTTCAACTTGATAAAGCGCAGCCTCTCCCCAACGAGCTCTTTGCCAAAACCTAGAACACTAACCAACTAAATGGTCAGGACCCACTCTTGTTCACAACTCTTTTTTTGTATTTGTAGGGATGCAATGTTGAGAATCGACCTCACTAAAGTCCATGCAGGATCTGGGAAGTGACTCCCAACCACTTAAGGCTTAGGGCATCAAGTCTGGGATCTTTCGAGGCACTAACTCTTCGGGTTTCACCCCGGGACTTAGAATGGTTGGGGAAACTCCTAGCACCTACAACTTGCTAAACCTCACCCATCCACCCACGTAGCGAGCACAAAGTCGGTGACTCCCAACCAATTAGCTTAAGGCACCGGGCTTTAAAGACTTTCTCCATTTTACCTCGAGATAGTGCTTTCGATTTCGAGACGAAGTGTTGCGATTTTCTTTTTCTTTTTCTTTTTCTTTTTTTTCTGCTTTTTATTTTGGAAGACTCATTGGCCCCTTCTTTTTCATAGGGGTCCTTAACCTATTACGAATGATCCAGCAGAAGCTAGGTCGAGCTCTTGCAAGGCTTAGGAGTGGCGGAGTTTTCCAGGTTATTGATGAGCCCTAATGTGTGCATAGTGTGCGGTTGGCTAGAGGTGGAAGAAAAGGTCGAAAGCAACAACAGATTCAACTAATCATCCACTCCAACTAGGCATGAAATCAATCCCCTAACATCATGAATTGGGCCAATTTCCAATTTTTTCAAAGCTGCAGGCTAGGCAAGCAAAAATAAAAAAATAAAAAAATGGAGTGCGATTTTTTTAAAATCAAAAGTGAGTTGTATAGTATGTATTATATATAAAAAAAAATGACTATATTTTCATCTTTTCAATAACAAACTAACAGCTTCACAAACAAAACAAACAACTATGCAAGAAACTAAATAGCAAGTCATTAAACTTAACAAAATAGACTTGCTCAAAAACATAAAACAACACTAAACTAACGGTTCTGACAAAACATGTAGCCCCGAGCCCGGGAGTCCGTTGACTGCCGTCAACCCGCGAATACGAGTGGATGTCAAAGTTTAAACTGTAAACGAGAAAATGTGATCTTCTTTGTACAGAGAGCTCTACCCAAGTACAATACACACACGAGATACTGTCCCCAAACGTGCAATATAATCCCAACATAATTAAAACGGCCACTTGGGACCATAAACAATACCTCATCCCCTTACATACCAACTATGAATCCAACTATATCCAATCGTTACAAGGTTCAAATATTTTACTCTTATACAATACATATACTAAAATTAGAAGTTTGATACATGCTGTATACATCATAAGCCAAGCCACAACTTGGCTTTCTTCTAATCCTCAATCTCTGGGACGAGCCAGTCCCCTCGCACGCTCCACATTTTTGTCAAATAGTATCCCTCGACAAGGTGAGCTAATGCTACGATAGTGGAATCTAAAGTGGGCTACTCTCCACCTAAGTGCGGTCTGATGTCAAAATAAACACACATTCAAGTGATGCATGATCCTACTTGAATGTCTAACTCATCCTCTCGTACCCGGAGTCCTCGTCGACTCTCACTTTCCTTCGTACCATTATGAGAATTATTATTTTGTTTGTGGACAGATCTCCCGATGTATATATCGATTGGTCGGAGTCTCAGAGCTGATTGATATTATTTGTGGACTACCCTCTGATGTATATCAATTGGGTCGTCTCCGACGATTGATATATATATATATATATTTTTTTTAGTTTGGACTACCCTCCGATAATTAACATTTTTAGACAACTCTCTGAACCATTTTCTCTAGACTCATCCTCATTGCCTCACTCCTATAGTCATGGTATTCCCAGAGTGCATATGGAATGCATGTATGCGATTCGTCTGATCCCAATTCATGTAAATATATAAACATGCATATATTTACAAAAATTCAATTCACACAATCATGTCATGTAAATTCTCATTTCATACATCAAAATTAGCTATTGGGCCTAATGATCAAACACGAGCAATTAACTTGAATCACTCGTCCTTATTTCACAACTTCTTTGTGTATATTCTGATTGAAGTGAACTAACTATTATCACTCATATTCCTTGTTCCACTATGAACCATTTCCATAGTCATTCCATTCGTCAATTATTATAATTATACAATATTTGTTATATGATGTGCAGATCTGCCAATGGGTGTTCAAAAATTCATATCAATTCGGTCCCAAGGTTTGGGACAGATCAACGGCCCTTCACGGCCTCATTCAGCTCAAACATTCGCAAAGTACTTAAAGAAGCAATAAAACCCAAGTAGGGAGAAACCCCTACCTCTCGGAGTTTGAGGAAACCCCCTAAATCCGGTATCCACGCAAAGCCCTCTCCGCGTAGAGCAGCTTTCCTTCTTGTCTCGAAGACTGCCGACGGTCGGATCGCCCGTATTTCTAGAGAGAAGGAAGACTCTCTCTCACTAAAACCACCATTGTCGACCTCACTGCCACTTTTCCTCCAATTCACGTTTTACCTCCCTTTCTAATTGGAGAAGACATGTCCTGTACATGTTTTGGCATTATTCTCATTTAATACAAATTCTAAAATAACCATTATGTCCCTCTTTTCCCAGTTTTGACATTCGGCACTATCTCGGTCGTCCCTTTTCATCATTTCTCTACTCATGCCACTTATGGCACATGAGTACTTGTTATATGTGACTTTCGTCGCATCGAAAATCATTTACAACACTCGGCGCGATGCCTCGAAAAAGTGCCAACTCATTGTCTCGAATTCTAAAATTTTACGTGCTAGTAGATTTCGCGAGATAGTTCAAACGGTGAAATCTGTTTCATCATCCGAGATACAGAATAGATTCTGGATTTTTAACGTTTACAATTTTGTAACGAGTGCGATTTTGCACTTTTTCAGTGGAATTTACCGGGTCTTCACGTTCTCCCCTCCTTAAAAAGAATTCCGTCCCAAAATTCTGAACAATCACAATCACTCCACATGCATGTCTGACGTTACTCTACCATGCATGTAAACTAGCCATTTAAATGCTAAACGACTAAACCACGTACCTTCATCCCTAAACAAGAAGGGGTAGGTAGCCCGCATCGTGTCCTTGCGCTCCCACGTTGACTCCTCCACTCCATAGTGCCGCCATAGCACCCTCACTAACCTCACGGTCTTGCGTCACAAAACCTGATCACGGCTATCAACAATGCACACTAGTCCCTCCTCGAAGGTCCCATTCTTGTCAACCTCAATCTGTCCCCAATCCACCACATAGGCTAGATCACAGGTATACTTAGGAGCATGGAGACGTGAAATACCTCGTGGACACTGACATCTTTGGTAGTGCTTGCATGCGCCGATGCCTGCGATGTCTACTCTCTGAGTATCTCGAAAGGCCCAATGAATCGGCGATAACGCTTCAGCTTACGGGTGGCCAACCTCCTCTCTTAAGCATCACCTTGAAGACATGATCCCCAACCTTGAACTCTAAGGGTCGGCGTCGCACATGCGCAGCTCTTACGCGGCTGCGTAGTAGGAAAACGATGTCGTATCAAGCTCACCTTTCTCGGAGGTGTCTCTAATCGAATCGGGACCCGGTGATGGTGCTCTCTCCGCCTCGGTCCAGCATAATAGTGATCTCATGGCCTCCCATACAATGCCTCATACGGTGCCATCGGCTATACTGCTTTGATGCGAGTTGTTGTAGGCGAATTCCACTAAAGGCAAGTGCTCTTCCCGGCTACCCCTTATGATCCGGGACCGCATGCTCTCGACATGTCCTCTAACACACCAATAATAGTCCTCTCGAGAAAGACCATATGTACGTAGGTGGAAAGTATCACTCATGATCAGCAGGTGTGCCCATGGCCTTTTGGAAAACTCTTCCAAGAGTCGCCGTAAACCTCGGTCCCTGCTCCAGGCACTATGGATGCGGTACTCCATGTGGCCAGGACTATCTCTCGAATGTACAGCTTCGAAGAATCTCAATGTAGAGGAAGGTCATCCATACGGCTAGAAAATGTGCCGACCGACCGGTCCACTATCACCCGTCACAAGCGTCAAGCTGCTGCGATCGCGGCAGTGGTCACAAAGTCCATCGTGAGCGTGCTCAGCTCGCTCGACCCTTATCGATGCATTTGAAGTAGCCTCTTGACAACCGGTGCTTTCGGCCTTAACTGGCGACACGTGAGACATCGTCGAACAAAGTCCCTACGTGTCTCTTCATCCCACTCGATATCTTGTGAAGATCTGGTACATCTTCCGTGCCACTGGATCGCAATGACGGAAGCGGTGAAACTCCACGAGAATCTCCTCCAGTGATCAGCGGGAACCACTACGTCCCTATATCGAAAGACTACCATGCAATGACGGTTGACCCTTGTCACGTACACGGCCCGTACTTTCGGTCACGATGGACATTATCTGCGATCTTGCCTTTGGGACTCAATCACTCTGCTCAACAGAGACGGTGTAGCCACTAAACTCCCCAACGTACCCTAAGTTTGCTCGCGGTACTGTAGCCCAAACTGTCCCACAGTCTCGAGCATCCGTCACTCCCGGGAAGCTATACTAGCCAATACTCCCGTGACTTCCGACTGAGTGCATCAGCCACCACATTTGCCTTACCAGGATGGTAATATAAAGTGAAGTCATAATCCTCTAGGAATTCCATCCATCTGCGTTGCCTCATGTTGAGGTCATTTGCGTGAAAATATCTTGGACTTTGTAGTGCAGTGCACCTCGAACTCCTCTCCATATAGAAGTGAGTGGCGCCAAATCTTCAGGCGAAGACTACGACCGCCAACTCCATGTCGGTGTGTGGGGTAGTCTGCTCATGATTCTTCAGCGGCGAGAATCATAGCTCACCCTCCCGGATGCATCAAAACACATCCGTCCAAGCCCTCGGGGCACATCCTGACCTGTTGTGTACCCCTGTCCCTGTCCGGAACTATCAAGATGGGAGCTGAAGTAAAGTCTCACTCTCAGCTCTGGAATGCCTCCTCGCATCGGTCATCCCACTCAAACTTGACCTCCTTCTGGGTCAACCTAGTCATAAGTCTTGCTAATGCAGGAGAAATCCTCATTGAATCTCTTGTAATACCCGGTAATCCCCGAAACTACGTGTCTCGAAGTGACGGCCTCTCCCAGCTCATCTTGCCTCGGCCTTCTGCGGGTCGGCCGGCCTCCTAATGCGACACCACGTGTCCCAAAAATCTCTCACCTCCAATAAGCGGAACTTCGCACTTAAGACTTGGCGTCACGGATGATGGTCTCTCGACAAGCTGTAAGCGATCCCCAAGTGATACTCATGCTCCCCACTGCGGCAGGAGTAGATCAGAATGTCATCTCTGAAGACTACGACAAATGTCTAAATAGGGTTGGAATATCCTATGCATGGATCATGAATGCTCTTTGGCGCATTACGTCGATCAAAGAGGCATCAGTAAACTCGAGTGCATGCTTGGCGTCCTAAACGCTGTCTTAGGGATATCGGTATCCCTAACCCTCGGTGATGGTAACCGATGCGAAAGTCTATCTTGCCAGGTGAACTCAGCGCTCCTCTCAAGCTTGATCAAATAAATCGTCAATCCTCGTAATAGGTACCCGATTCTTGATTGTAACCACATTCGGTATACATGAAGTCGATGCAGTCGAAGGTCTTACAATCGCTATGCCGCCATGACGGAGCGCCCCATGGTAGGTGCTCCGATCTAATGAACCCCTTGTCCAATAGCTCCTGTAGCTGGACTATGAGTTCCTGCAACTCAACTGGTGCCATCCTATGCGGAGTCATAGAGATGGGTGATACCGAGTGTAACCAATCAGAAGTCTACCTCATGGAGGTAGTCAGGGTAGCTCATACGGAAAAACATCCACATCTTGGCATATTACTCGAGGTAGATCTAAGTACGGTCTCTCCTCGTCCTCCGGAACAAAGGCTCACTAGCCAACCCGCTAGCGTCCACGACACGGACTCATATGCATGCGGGGCAAAATGTCATGCTTATCTCACGAGCACCACACGAGTGCGAGTCTGCGCGTGTAGAAGGTAGCCTCCCTGCGCTCACAGTGATGCGACCTGTGGTATCCGTAATCCATCCCAGGATGACATCGAACTGCGACATGTCCGCAGTCCTTAGTCCAGCGTAATTAGAGTCCAGATCTCATTTCCATTAACCTCGACCCCATCTCGTCCCTATTCTGTACAATCTAGGGAGAACTCACGTGCAGGCTTCTTTGAGTCTCAACCTCTAAGCCCAACTCTCTTTATGGTCAGGGTTGTCCCAACCATGGAATCATATCTTGTAGGCGAAGTCCTACAATTCTAGCCCGAATGGACAAGCTTAGGTCATTCTCAATCTCCCCAACATTGGCCTTTATGCAATGGCCCACGTAATCATCAACAAATCCCGGACTAAGCTCTTGTGAACCTAGTCACATAATCCATCAGATCATTGCCCCTGCTTCAACACAGGAACTCCTAGGCGCACGTCTCGGAAAGTACTTTACCCATGACGACTCTCTGAAACTCTTCCGTATGTCATCGCCTCTAGGTCTCTGGGTCCTTGCCTTATTTCCGCCCATACTTGGGCCTCACCCTACAGGCGGAACACATTAGTCTAATCGGGTCGCGTCAAGGTAATCTCTATAGCCTCTAACACCTTCTTGATCTACATAAACCAATGGTCTGCCACCGCGGATCCTCCTCCCCACAGCCAGATATCGAGATGATCACGCTCTAAACCTACGGAGGTTACTAGGATCTTCTGTCTACTGTATACCCGGCTGTGCGATACTTGTTGTTGTAATACCTACAACCTCAGTAAGCCTGCTGATCAAATACTAGTGGGTGCACGACCCGGTACCCTATGGGACGCCCTCGTCCTCGTCTCGACTAGCCCGTCTATACGGTTCAATGGCAGGTGTGTCTGTCTGATTATCTCTAGGCATAAACCAAGGCCGAGACACTAATCATACACTTATAAATCGAGTGTATACATTGTCCTTGCATTTTACAGATAATGCAGGAACAATCAATGCTCCCATTTAAAACATTTTTATCAACAAAATTTTATTTTCAAAAATTTCATTTTTGAAAATTTTATTTTTCGAAAATTTTGTTTAATTTAATTTGATTTTTATTTTAGTTTTATTTAATTTTTTTTTTTTTTTGAAAAAATTTTGTGATGAACAGTGTTCATGGACCGGATTCACGAACAATGTCCAAAATTTGACTCAGGAGCGATCTTGAGTCAAGCGGGTCAAAAGCGGTGATGCCCAGGAGTTGCCGACCTTAGCCCGGCCGCGGCGCCCGGCGCGGAGTGCCACGCCGCGCCTCGTGTAATACACCGCCCGGTACGCCATTTGCCGTGGTGGTTGCGAAACTAGTTTCTCAGCCCACAGAGACCGGTTTCTCCCACACCTTTGGAGGAATTTAATTTGGAGCTGGTGAAGGCTAATAGGTCTTGAGTCAAGTGCTCCATTTCTGAACCAGCACTCGAACCATCTGCTATGTCATGTAGTGTGAGCAACTGCCAATGTCTTCAATGTAGTGGCAAATGTTTGAACAAAGGCCACTAACTTCTTGAGGTTTTAAAGGCGACGGTATAGATGGGGATAGCCTTTCTTTGTAGGTGTTTTGGTGTTGCATATTAGTGCAGTGTAGCGGGATGTGGGCCAGCGTGGGCTATTTTTAGGTTGGGCAGTGGCACTTGGATCCAAATTTATGGGGATTGGGTGAAGGATAAGCTTTTGGGGTTCCTCCCTTACTTCCTTTCCACTACCCTCCTCATTTAGCAATGGGGAGATTGCTTCATTCTATTGTTTACGTTTGCTCCATCACTTGTGGTGTCAATTAAGGCACTCTTAACCTGAGATTCCTTCCTTTTGGTGAACATGATGTTGATTGGTGAGCCTTGAAATGGAGTACTGCAGGTTGTCAAATTTCCGATCAATTTCACTTTGCAGGTTGTCAAATTTATGATCCATTTCACTTTGAAGCCCATCTAATTTTTGGTTCAGGGAGTTCTCCACAAGATGAATTCTTTGATTTAATTGGGCACTGAATGTCTTCTACTCTTCCACAAAAGTCACCCCACTAGCTTAGTGAGGAGTTCGAGGGATGGCTTGTTCAAGCGGAGAGAGGTTGAAATTTGTGGTGGTTGAGGGTGAGATGAAGGAGCATATTATGGGTGTGGAGGAGGTGCCTGTGTGGAGTCTTGGTTCCCGTGAGAATTTGTGTGGTTCCCCCAACTAGGGTTGTAAGTATTGCCAGATGGTGCATTAGTTGGGGAACCTCTGAGAAAGATTACACTCATCCATGGAGGGTTTCTATAGTCCCTCATGGACCTAGATGGGTTTGGATTTCTCTCCACGGGTTGTTGATTCTGCCATGGAAGGTGCCTGTATTCCCTCATGGACATATATGCTCTAAGGTTTCTCTCCACAGGGTACTGACTGTATTGTTTTCCCTCTAGGTGTTCCATTTGATCACAATTCAAGCCCACTTGAACATGCACTCTATAGTGAAACAGAGGGCAACACAAGACAACACAAACAATCCTACTTCAATTTTTTTTTTTTAACAGTGAAATGAAACTAAAAAAAAAAAATATTGTAAAATACCAAAAAGGATGATAAAGGAAAATTCACCAAAACATGTGATGATGAGGATCCTGAAGTGTTCCAGCTCTTGAATGCATAGGCACCATCCACGGCTTAGCGGCGTATCATTTCATTCATGCCACGTTAGGTGTGCGAAGTCAACAATATATATAACCTAGAATTCCCTACTGTAGTAGCAAAACTGCTGCCGATTATAGTAACTCTAGGTCGAACTCGGGGATGGGTTTTCTTCGCACAAAATGATTCTGATGAGCTGAGGTGGATTTCGAGTTTGGATTTTGGGTTTGATAAAAACGGTGGTGTTTGGTGGTTTCTTGATTTGAAAATAAAATGAAAAATAAGAAAAAGAACTCCTTGAAGCATCGAGCTACTGGGTTGAGGTCCTAAGGTAAATGAGAGGTTCTCGGGTCCTTTTCCTCTCGTTGGGGAGGATGACCTATAGTCATTTCCCGAACCGTATCTTCATTTGGCCATAAAAACTGAACCCTTATAATTTTTCCTTTCGAAAAATGGCATTTAATGAGCATAAATGCTCCCAGACTGTGAGAACACACCTCCTAAACCTACCCCTACGATGTAACTGTAGAAACTAACGGATGTCGGTGGATCTAGCAATAAGCATCCACTGAACCAAACTCACCAAATAGGGTTAATAAGAGTATATTTAGCCGATTTAACCTAGAGTGAAAGATAGAAACATAAATAGACATAAATTCTAGCATTAAAAAGAATTAAGGAACCGTCGATTTACCTTAGTTCCTAAAGCCCGAGTAGCCACTCTTCAAGGATGAGAAATTGGAAAACATGGAGCCCTCGACACATGCCTCGAGATTTTACCCAGTAGCCTCCTTCAATGAGGAAAGGTTTTGGCAGCTCATCCTCCAGAGTTGTCATCCTTGGAGGTGTTTGCTTACCTAGAAAATGAGAGAAAATGAGAGAAAATGAGAGAGAAAAGGGGAAAGAGCGGGGCGAAACTCTTGCAAAAGAAATTTATTAATGAAGATCCCACTACGATTGCTTGGCTTGGGGGCTTTATAGCCAACCCCTCATATAAAATTCCCAAAACCAAAAGCAAATACTATTACAATGGGACAAGTGGGGAAGCCAAAAGAGGAACAAGAGGTCGAGTAAGGCACGAGGAAGTCAGCGGTCTGAAGATGAACAGTGGCAGCATGAAGGAAATTTCGTAACTTGCTAAATTTCGCAGCTTGCGAAAATTCTAACCACAGCAAATTTCCACTTTGCTTCCCTTTTCTTCTACTCTGCTCCTCTTTCCTCAGTTCGATCTGCAATTGAGTTAAGACTAAATTCTTCTTGCTTGGATCGACTCAATAATTTTAGCATAAATAAACACAAAAACTACAAAATTAGCTACAAAATGCGATCAGTAGAATAACAGGGACTTTAATGTGCAAATCGGGCTAATTACACTTACTAGTACACAAAAAGTGCTCAAAACCTGCAATAAACAGGGTTCAAAATAGCACTTTTTGAGCACTAATCATTTATATGTTGCATGTGACACGTAGCGTACATGTAGCATGAAATGACATGCAATGACACTTGCATTGCATTTATGCACGGGACATTGCATGACATGGGTGTGAGTGCATGGAAATGATCGACCTTGTGTTTGGGGTTCAATGGTACATCAAGAATGCAAATGATTCTCGGAGACTATCTACTATATATATATATATATATATATATATATATATATATATATATATATATATATATATATATATATATATATATATATATATATCATTGTCCCTATAGTAGAAAGAAGTAGTTTTCGGAGATTGTCCACACTTCTTGGAGACTGACCAAAGTACGTATTGGAGATTGTCCTGATACTTCTGAAGGGTTGACAATGCGATTGGGTTGTCCATATATTTCGGGCTATCGATAAAAAAATAAAACAAAAAGATTTTGTTTTGGAAAAAGGGGTCATGGACGGAATGCCCATGACGGTTTTTCACACTTGGCATATGCATGTGTAAGGGAGTCAATGAGGACTCGGGATTGGGTCATGATTGGTTCATCTTATTCATGACATGTAGGCATTCAGTTGTGTGATTATGTAACTGGCATTGCATGTGCACTTAAGTAGGGAGTAGCCCTTGTAGGAGATATATTTACTAGGCTTTGCTCACCCCGTCGTGGGATCACCCTTTCAGGTACATGAGACGTCGGCGCTCCTTCGAGGTCGTGAGTGTGAAGAGGGTCGGGTTGTAGCCTTGAACACTATGTTTGTAAAATATATTAGGATGTCTGTTTGATACCATTTGGTTTGTAAAAAAGAGTTAATATATGACTCTTGTATAACAATGGGAAGTTGTATGTTTGCAAGAAAAAAATAAAGAAATGAGTCCTGCCAGATGGGATTATTGTGGATGTAAAGGCAGAAATTGAATTTTCTAAGAAAGGGTAAAACGTAAGTTCGGTTGAAAATCCGAAATTTTTCTAGATCTCAGATGGCGAAATATAGACTTCCTGGGTTTAAGAGTAAATACCATGAAATCCCCAACACCATCTTGAATTTCGGTAATTCAAGATATTCGAATTTCACGTTTTTCGAGGTACCGAGAGTCACGCGGGACACTTAGCACGTGTGGGTGGCTCACATAGAGCCACGTGTCAGAAGGATAGCTAGTTAAACTAATGTCCAAAGTGGTGGCCATGTGTCACAAGTAAAGAGAAGGAAAATCCAAAAGTTTGGATAAGGAGATAAGGGTAATCCAAGGGGAACCAATGAGATAGTGACATGTGGCAAAGATGACATCCCACTTTGACCCATCTTGGACCTACCGGTGGGATGGGGAGAGGGAAAGGAGAGGGAAAGAGAGGGAGATCTTAGAGAGAGAAGCTTTATCTTATCTCTAAATTTCCTGACGATCGGACCTATGTTTTCAGGCGTAGCAAGAGGGAAAGTTCAACCCCGCGGTAAGAGCTTCTCACAGAGACCGGAATCGGGGAGTTTTGACAAACTCCAAGAGCTAGGGGTTTTTCTCCTACTTGGTTTAATCCTTGTCTAAGAACCATTCTAATGGTTGGGGCCTGAAATTTATGGGACTGTTTTCGAACAGCCTAGACTGGATTTATGGATTGCCTTTGGACGGTCCAGAGCTGAGCTTTTGTGTTTGTTTTGGGTAGTTCCGAGACGAATTGTCGGACTGTTGATTTGCCCATGTGTGATGTTTTGTGTTATTGCTAAAGATGAATAACATGTTGGTTGTGTGTGAATTATGTTACTATATGCATGTATGATATATTAACATGAATTGGTATGGAAATGGCATTTCGCATTTCACATGCATGGGGACACCGTAGAATATTAGGTGTAAGTGCATGACATGGTTTTTGGAGAAATTTATATCGGAGAGTTGACCAACAACTATTTATCGGAGTATGTCCACTACAATATATCGGAGGGTTGTCCACAAAACTAATTATCGGAGTATGTCCACTAATTTATATCGGAGGGTTGTCCACAAATAAAACAAATATCTTTGTTTTGAAAACAATTTTCCATACATGGAAAATGCATGTGTGAGGGAGTCGGTGAGGACTAGAGGCATGTAGACATTCGAGTAGGAATGTGCATAATTTTACTTGAATGTGTGTGTGGTTGCCATTGCATGATCACTTAGGTGGGGAGTAACCCATGTAGGAAAATTCAACTCTTTTGGGCATTGCTACTTCCGTTACGGAAAATAATTCCGAATGCTTGGGGTGCGTGACGGCAGAAGCTCATCCGAGGCCCTAGTGGCGGAGTAAAGGCCAGATTAGGCCTTGTTTTTGTGTATTGTATAAATTCCCCATTTTTGTAATTGTAATTAAAGAACAAAGAGTTGTAATGTAACTCGTTTATATGATTGATATATTTTGGCAAATTTTCTGGGTTCTGAGTAGTCTTTGAAATCAAAAGGCTAAATGTGTAGTATGTAAGATGTTTTGGTAGAAAGAGAAGGAGAGTGGAATGAGCGGGATGGCCGAATGGGCTCTTGCCCATTTATGGTCTACAATGCGTGTCGAGAGAAAGTCGTGCTGACGGGGCTCCGCGCCAGCGGCCCGTATTACGCGACGAGGTTTCCCGATCCACGACGAGGTGCGCGGACTAGGCGCACATGACGCCAGCCCTGGCGGGCGGTCGGCTGCATCCGTAGGCGTGGATCTGGCGCGACAAGGATTCTGCACTCGAATGAGAGTGTGCGGGTGCGACGGATGGAAGTTTGTCATGACAAAAATCTTTGCCAGCGACAAATCGAAACCCTCGACCCCTGCAGCCATAATAGAGAACCCTGCATCGCGATAGAACACTCTGTCGAGCGAGTTGGTGTGCGATTGGGTGCGTGCAGCTCCGCGGAAAGAAGTTCTATCGCAATAGATATTTCTCTATCACGATAGACTTTACAATGTTTTACATCGCGGCGAGACTTCTCAAAGACCTCACAGTCGCTGATAGAGTTTCCTTGTCGCGTGGGTCACGCGCGGCCCCATGTCGCGACGAGTTTCATGTGCTTTCTGACGGGCGTGGAATGGGATAGCCAAGCGACGAAGAACCTTAGGTGCGCTGGCGTGATTGCTCACAAGGCGAACCTGCGACGATGCACTATATCGTGCCTTTGTTTGGGTCGCTATTTAGAACCTTGTTCGCGAACACTATTCACCAAACCTTGTAAAAAAGTAATGGCCCCTAGGGTGGGGCGTCACAATGGACGCTGAATTATCCGATGCCTCGAATATTCATCGGGTTGATGGGTTGTCAGCCGGACCCCCGAGTTGGGGCGTCACGATTTGGTATCCCAGGCCTGGATTAACGATTACCTAAGAGCTACGGGTGGGGTGGCCTCTACCGGTATTTTCGGATATTGGCTTGTCATAGGTAGTGTCGAGGTTAGGTATACAAATACCTAAGTTAGTGGGCATGGGTGTAGAACCACGGCATTGTGTGCATTGATTGTTTTGTGTTCTAATATGTTCCACAGGGAGATGTATTAATGGTTATGTGAATATGTGCATGATAGAATGTGTATAGAAATTGAAGAACACTAGGGTGAGCAAAAGTAACCTTAGGGGTTCGGAAAATGAATAAGCATGATTACGTAGGAATGGTTATTTATTAGTGTTTGGCATTATGCACCACTAATGTGATAAATGAAAAGAGATAGCAAGTCGAGCGCACGGACATAGAGGTCGTCCACGGGGCAGTAGTCGACCACCGCTTGCCTTTGATCAATAGGCATTTGTGGAGGTGATGGGCGCTGCATTTACCACCATTGCACAGACAAGTGCAGCTGGCGGTCAAGGAGGGCTTAGTGACCTCCAAAGGTTTAGAGCGCATCATCCTCCTACATTTAGAGGGGAAGGGGACCCGGTGGTGGCCAACCATTGGTTTCGGCAGGTAGAGAGAGTTTTGGAGGCTATGGATATTACCTCCAATGTGACACATGGATTCTTATGTTGAGACAAGGATCCATGACAGTACTCGAATACGTGGCTAAGTTCATAGAGTTAGCACGTTTCGTGGATGATTATGTGACCACAGATATGGCCAAGGTCAAGAAATAAGAGGATGGTCTGAAGATGTCCATCCGGGGCAAGATTGTGGGACTTCTTCTACAAGATATGGACTTTATGGTCGGCACAACTATGGCTATAGAGAGAGATTGATAATGCCCGGAGCATCCAAGATGCGGGTAATAGTGAGAAGAGGAAGGAGGATCATCCTTCTTCGAGCTCAAGGAAGAAGCATAGGACTTATATTCCTTGAGGACGACCAGTACAAGGCCACGACTATCAGGGCCAAGGCCATGGTAAAGGTGTTAGGCAGGCAAGGCCGATTATATGCTACCATTGTTAATAGCCTGGACATGTGAGACGAGATTTCCCCTAGAGGCAGGGATCCCAGAGTTATGGGACACCATAGTTTCAGGCACTAGTGGGGCGTCTACAGACACCGTTTGTTCCTTCTTACCCTAGGATGGGCCAAAGGGACCAGTTTTAGGCGCAAGGTACAGCGCAAGTGCCTTCTCAGTCACAAACAGGTCAAAGAGGCCAGAGTATGGGTCGAGGGCGAGGCGGAGGCCACGGGGCCGTGCCCGAGAGACCCAGGGTGTCTCGCCCGCAGTACCACGGGCCCAGGCACATAAAGCCGGAGTCAGTCATACAGGGAATGTTTTTGTTATCTCACCTATGGGCAAAGATATTATTTGATTATGGTGCATTGCATTCATTTATTACTGCATCATGTGTGGAGGAGTTGGGCTTAGAGGTCGAGACCTTGGAGAAGTCATTGTATGTGAGCTCTCCCCTCGGAACTAGGGTCAGTGTTCAGCGGATATGTCGCAATTGTGAGTTATCTCTGGGATTCTACTCACAATGGATTTGAGAGTCATGGACATGACCGAGTTTGATGTTATCCTCAGGATGGACTGGTTGACGGCATACCGGGTCGTCATCGATTATGATTGTAGGAGAGTTACTGCCTACACACGAGATGGAGTCTGTGTTGTGTTTCAGGGGGATAAGCACGTGCTTTACCCCAGACTGTGTGTGACTCAAAGTGGCACGGACAGTTGAGGGGTTAGCTAGCAAGCCTTACCTTGGAGGATGAGGTGAGATAGGACGTGAGTCTACCTCGAGTAGTTTGCGAGTACGAGGATGTTTTTCTGGATGAGTTATCGAGTTACCCTGGAAGTGAGGGATGTGGACCCGTTAAGTTACATCCCTTTTTTGACGCCTATTTCTATGACTCCACATAGGATGACACTAGTTGAGTTGGCAAGACTCGGGGGTCAATGCGGAATTGTTGGGCCAGAGGTTCATTAGACCTAGCACTTCACCTTGGGGCGCTCCGGTTCTGTTTGCAAAGAAGAAGGATAAAACCCTTCGACTGTGTATTAACTATCGACAGTTGAAAATGGTTACATCATTGATGATCTGTTTGATCAGTTGAGAGGGGTGCAAGTCTACTCCAAGATAGACCTTTGCACCGGTTATCATCAGTTGAGAGTTAGGGAGGCAGACATCCCTAAGACAGCGTTCAGAACATGGTATGCGCATTTCGAGTTCATTGTGATGCCTTTCGAATTAACGAGCAGCATACTTGACATTCGCCGGACCTCATGCATAGAAGGTGTTCCAGCCCTATCTAGATTAGTTGTAATTGGTTTTATTAACGACATCTTGAGTGCACTCACGTCGGAGGGTATGAGGGATCATTTGATTGTTCTCTAGGCATAAGAGCATCCGTTATATCACGAGGATTTAGTAAGTGCGAATTTTGGCTTATTGAGGTGAGATTTTTGGGGCATGTAGTGTCAGCTTCAGGTGTCTCTGTGGACCCGGAGAAGGTTGAGGCAGTTATGAGTTGGGAGAGACGAGTCGGTCTTGAGATCTGATTTTCACCCAGGATTAGCGGGGTATTACGGGAGGTTCGTGAAGACTTCTCCCAGCTTCAGTGCACCTGTGAGGTTGACCAGGAAGGGGTCAAGATTTGAGTGGGATGACTTGTGTGAGCAAGCATTCCCGGGGTGAAAGGAGTGACTTCATCTTCTATTCTGATCTTCCCGAGAGGGATGTCTTACCTTGTATCACTCGATGCTTGAAGACCAGAGGCGGGATGTGTTTTAATGCAGTTCGAGAGGGTTGTGGTTATGGTTCTAGACAGTTGAAGAACTACGAGCATTACTACCCCACACATGATATGGAGTTGGCAGCCATAATCTTTGCCTTAAAGACTTAGCGCCACTATTTGTATGGTGAGTAGTTTGAGGTGTTTTTAGACCACAAAATCCTAAAGTACATCTTTACATAACGGGACCTCAACATGAGGCAGCGCAGATGGATGGAGTATCTAGAGGATTATGACTTCACTTTGCATTACCACCCTGGTAAGGCAAATGTAGTGGTTGATGTGCTTTCGAGTTGGAAGTCACGCGATGCGGCTAGTATACAGCTTCTGGGAGTGACGGAATGCTCGAGACTATGGAATAGTTTAGACTGCAGTACAGTGATCAAGCTCGAGAGCGTTAGGGAGTTTGGTGGCTATGCCTTCCCTACTGAGCAAAGTGATTGAGTCCTAGGGACAGGACGCAGAGTTGGTGTCCATCAGGGACAGGGTATAGTCAAGTACAAGTGATGAGGGTTGGGCCATTCACACATAGGGCAGTCTTTGGTATAAGGGAAGGGTTGCAGTTCCCTAGTTGACTTATTTGAGAGAGGAGATCCTCAGGGAGTTCCACTGCTCTCGGTTTGCAGTGTATCCAAGTGGAACGAAGATGTACCACGATCTTCGTCGCTAGTATTATTAGAGAGGGATGAAAAGACACGTTGGAGATTTCATTTAATGGTGTCTCACGTGCTGACCAAGTAAAGAAATTTGAGTACTTAGAGGCCAACGGGGCTACTCCAGCCACTGGAGGTAGTAGAGTGTAAGAGGGAACATGTCACGATGGACTTTGTGACTCACTTACCACAAACAGTATGGAAGCACGATGCAGTTTGGGTAATAGTGGACCGACTCACTAAGTCGGCACATTTTCTAGTTGTGCGAATGACCTTCACACTAGAGAAATTCTACAGACTGTATATACGAGAGATAGTGTAGCAGCCCCAATACCACAGAATTTTAATAATAATTTTTATTATATATTAAATTATAAATTGAGTAACTTAGGTTTTTCCGGGAAAACTAATAAATTGTTAAATCATGAAAAGTGAAATGAAAATGTGAGCATATGATTAAGTATTATATGCTAAAATGAGAAATTAATTGAACCCGGAAATAAACCCAAGTGAAAAAGGGAAAATTCGAAAATTTGTAAAATGAGGACCTAAGGGTCAAATGATAGCTTAAATGCTAATGTGAAATAAATGATAAATGAAAGTGAAATGAAAACCAATAAGTGAGTTAAAATGCCAAAAATAAGAAATGAGAATTATTGATGTGCCAAACATGGCCTTAGGGTGAAAATATGACTTAAGGCATTTTTGGTGTTAGAATGCTCATTGGAGCAAAACAACACATTTGGGGATTTTGAGAGAGAAAGAGGTTAGGGCTTGGAGAAGAAGTGATTTTGGTGTGATTTCTCCCTTCATTACAGCTACAAATGATCAAGCATCTTAGGTGAAGGGAGATTGAAGTTTTAAGGTAAGAACCAAACCCTAGATTTCTCTAAATGATATTTGGGTTAGAAAAACCCTAATCCATCCATGGGTTTTGCTCATGGTTGGTTTATGATGGTATTTGGATGTCTTTGGGAGTAATTCCCATGATGTATTTTGAGTTTTGAGAATTTTTGGTGAAAAATCACAAAAAATGGAGAAACCAGAAAAACTGGGCACAGGCCTCTTTGTCGCAACGAAGGGCACCTTCGTCGTGGCGAAGTGCTTCGCCGCAACGAAGGTTGCCTCGTCGCAGCGAAGGTTGCCTCGTCGCAGCGAAGGTTGCCTCGCCGCAGCGAAGCCGAGGGCCAAAATGGCCACCCACATGTTAACGGCGTAGTTGTGCTCATACAACGAAGCGCTTATTGCAGCAGAAGGCACTATTCCATGATAGCCAAAATTTTATTTGTTTCGAAAGTCATTGGTACCAGATGGTTGCAGAACCCTAATAAATGATTAATGAGGGTTCAAATAAGAATGAAACTAAGTGAAAAACGTATCGTACCTCGCCGCCTCGACGAAGCGATATTCGTTAAGTGTGATTAGTGCTAGTTCACTAAAAATATGATGTGTGTGATTTGCTAGGGGCCGGTGAGGATCACCTAACCTAGGGCCGAGATTGACGACAAGGCAAAAAGAAAGAGATAGATTGGTTTGTTCTACCCTTTCTTATTCTCGTTTCAATATTTGAAAATGTTATTTCTAAATGTATAAGAAATGCATATTGGTTTGTTTTAATGGATTTGAGGCAATTGATTGTGAAATGTTTGCAAATGAAAATTTCATGATTATTGAAAATGAACTGTTTATACAAATGTACATATTGTACTATATTTTGATATAAAGGATTTGAGCATGTAATAGAATGTGCTTAGTTAAATTCGCATAAAGGATAGATTGGTATACCAATAAAGTCAAATTAAGCGATGTGCGAGACAAATGTATTGATGTGTCCTCCGATCAGTGACGTGGGGCAGTATCGGTAGTATTCCTAAAATTGATTTTTAATAACGGTGACCCGATGGAACGTGCGTGTTGTAAAACAAATGTTTTTATCTTAGGCCTATGGCCAATGGGGCAGAGTATCGGTGATTCCGATATCCTGAATACCGAAAACATATGTTAAATTCGTTAAGGGCAGAACTGAATTGATATTGAATTGTTGACATACTGGTATTGAAACGTATGATTGCAAGTGAATTGAAAAGAGCATTGTGAAATGCATGATTTTGTTACAAATGATTTATAACATATGAAAGTGTATATTTTGGGATGATCAATGAACAGTAAATGATTGTATATGAAATTGTATATGTATTGTATTGACATTGTTCATCCAAAAAGATTTGAAAGTTTGTTTAGTAAAACTTCATAATTTGACTCAAACTGAAACTGAAGAATGGAATCGTATAGAACCACTAAGCATGAAAATGCATAGCGTATTGTTTTTATCAATGCGCAAGTACCGAGTGATTGATAGTGATTGAAAGTGGACCTAAGGCAAGATCGAGGGGCGTACAGTCATAAAGAAAGAATTGCGGAGTATGCTCTGATATATATGCATTCACTCCATTTTGTTTTGACCATTGATATTTTGTAAAGACAATCTAAACTCTGAACATCTATTTTGTAAATCATTTTGAAAAGGCATGGAATGCCTTCATTGTAATTGTATTTGGTTAAATGTTATGGGCCTATTGAATTTGTAAATGTTTATGAGCTTGCCCTAAATTGAAACCGCTTTCGCAAATATTTGAGACTTAAAATGAAATGACATAAATAAAAGTTTTGATAAGGTAAATGAAAACGTCGAAGTAAACCGAGCTCCAGTTCGGATCTGCCATTCAGGTCGAGCCAAGGATTCAGATCACGACATTTTTGAAAAAGAAAATTTAAATAAAAAGGTAAATAAAAAGAAGTGCTTAAGGCATCCAGGGGTTTGGTTCGGATCATGGCCGGGTGGCAGACTCGAGTCGCCTCACAAAGTGATGTCAGGCATTAGGATCTGTTCGGACCCGCTAATCGGGTCTGGCCGAAAAGGGGTGCTACAGATAGTCCGGCTACATGGAGTGCCAGTCTTACGGCTCACTTTTGGAAGAGCTTCCAGAGGGCCATAGGAACGCAGTTGATAATGAGTACTGCGTTTAATCCACATACGGATGGTCAGTCGGAGAGGGCCATACAGGTGTTAGAAGGACATCTTTGTGACATGTGTCACGGATCTTAAGGATAGGCGGAGGCATTTTCCCTTAGTGGGATTCGCCTACAATAACGGTTATCAAGTAGGTATAGATGGCGCCCTATGGCGCGTGAGAAGGCTGTGTCAATCTTGATATGTTAGACTGAGTGGAGAGATCCCTACTGCAGTGCGGATTTGATCAGAGACACCTCAGCGAAGGTAGACTTGATACGGAGACGTCTTCTCACGGCTCAGAGCCAGTTGAAGAGTTACGTAGACAAGCGACGTCGACCTTTAGAGTTTTAGGTAGGTGACCATGTCTTCTTGAATGTGATGCCTAAGATGGGAGTGGTCAGATTTGGCAAGCGGGGTAAGCTATCGCCAAGATTTATTAGACCCTTCGAGATACTCGAGAGGGTAAGCACAGTTGCATATCGGTTGGCGTTACCACCTAGTTTGTCAGGTGTCCATGTGGTGTTCCATGTCTCCATACTCCAGAAGTACACTCCAGATTTGACTCATGTAGTGGATTGGGGTGAGCTGACAGTTAGTACATATAGGACCTTCGGAGGACCGGTCGTATTATGGACGGTAGAAACGGGTTTTGCAATGCAAAATTGTGAGGCTAGTAAGGTGTTGTGGCAGCAGGAGTGGAGGATCTGCGACATGGGAGCGTGAGGACACAATGCGTATAATTATCCTTTCCTATTTGAGGATAACGGTACGTTGTTTAATCATTTGATAGTAATGAATGATGCATGTGCATGTGATTATGTGTATATGTGTGTGAATTTTGGGGACGAAATTCTTTTAAGGGGGGAAGAATGTGAAAACCCGGGTAAATTTGAAATTTTTCGCAAAATGATTAATTACCGTTATGGTACAGGTTGTAAACCTGGAACTTCTCTATATCTCGAATGACGAAACAAACCTCACTGTTAGATTCGTCTCGCGAAATTTAGTTACCAAGACGAATTTCGTTAAATTCCTATATGGTAATATTTTTCACGAATTTCAGGGCAAAAAGGAACCCAAATGGGTGGGTGACACATGGCATGATGCATGCATGCCATGGGCATGACACATGGCATGATGCATGCATGCCATGTGGGTGACACATGGCATGTAACACCCCAAAATATACCCTAGTCATTTTCTGCATGTTTAGGGTATTTTGTAGGTATAATTTGAATTTTTTGTAATTGTTATTTTTCTAAGTGAGAAAATTTCTAAACCCGGAATTTGTACAAGATACAAGGGTAAATTTGGAATTTGTCAAAATAGGATACAAAAGTCATAAGATAAGAAGAGTATGGGCTAAAGTAGAATATAGCATGAGTTGATTTGCAAAAGAAAGGAACTTGAGGACTAAAATGCAATAAAATGAGAATTTGGTCAATGGGATAAGACCAAGTTGGTCTCACATTTTGGGCTAGGGCAATACGTGAAGGCCAAGAGAGGAGAAGAGAAGAAGTAGAAGAAGAAGAAGAAGAAGAAAAGAAAATGTATGGATCACTATGTATTTGTGACTTTGAGTATGGAGACTACTTTTGTATGGATTCTAGTATTGGGTGCTATGATGATTTACATATAGATATATGGGAGTTGTATGGATAATTTCTAGGGTTTAGTTAGGAATCCATCCTAACCCTAGATTTGTTGAAAGTTGGGTTGGTAATTCCCTATTTTGTATAAGATGAGTAAGGAATCCTCCCATGAGTAAAGATTCTTGGTATATGATGTATGGATACCGGTTTGGGTGTTAGGAAGTTAACCTAACTTATAAGTATTTGAATTAGGGTTTGGAAAAACCCTAATTGATCTCGATGGCTGGTATTGATTGAGTTAGAACACATTTAGGAGATGTTTTCCAGCAAAGTATATGAGTTCTCTTGTGTTTTTGGTTAGATTTGTAGAAAAATTGCCACGGCCGTCTGAGCGATGTGAGGTCGCGCGGCGGCGAAGTGACCCCTGACGGCGAAGGACCCCAGCCCGCTAGCTAGGCGAGAAGGAGGATTTTTCCATCCTCGGGTTCTGCTTTGCCGCAGCGAAGCATTGCGAAGCCATTGTTCACAGCATGGAAATGTTGTGTTTTTGTTTCGTTTTGTTTTTCCGTTGTTCCGAAGACTTGTCTATTGGACTAATAAGGACCCCATAAGTGTATGAAAGGGTCTATACATGTTTGTAAGGTAAAGTAAAGGAAAAATTAGACCATACCTTGCCACCTCGGCGGAGCGAGTTCGATAGTGGCAAACGTAATGCCCCTATTATAAGATAGTAAGTTACTAAACACATATAATTGTAGGAATGCATAAGACCAGATCTTGAATGACACGACACTTCTGTTACGTGGGCGAGCACGTTCTGATCAGTGCTTCAACACTCCTGCTAGTGCTACGACACTTCTGTTATGTGGGTAGGCACGTTTGATCGATGCCCGGCACTCCTGCTGAATCTCCCGACACTTACGTACATTAATTTGTCACACCCCGAATCGGTTCGACCCGATTGGCGGTCCGACAGAGAGTTCGAATGCGAGACTTAGGACCGGGACTCTTGACCTGATTTTTTTTTTTTTTTTTTTTTTTTTTTAAAAGCCAAGCGCTTTGTGGGTATGGCCCACATCTTATAACGAGAATCAAAGAACTACCAGAAATTGGTGTCCGTCAAAATCTTTATACACATATAAGCGAGTCCCATTTACTTATAAGCGAACCTTACAAGTACAAATCGAACGGAACCTACATGTAGTGAACCCTTACAAGTGTGTTGTCCCAGCTGTATGCGGATGTTTGCTGATGTCTTCTCCTGTACCTACAGGATTAAAAACCCGTGCTAAGCTTTACGCTTAGTGGGAGCATATTCTTATAACTTATGCGATGCACATGCATTTATCTTTGAATCATGATAAACTTATAACAGAAACAAATATCAAAATCATAAGCGAATCATATAAACCAATATATAACGGTCGAGATCATATTGAGCAAACTTAGGCATATGCAATGGCAAGGCATCAATTCATCTCTTTTACATAACTCATGATTTTCTCGGATTCCGAATTCTCGGGTTCCTATTTATTGTCATCAAAATAGTCTGTCAACTTGTACCTTGTGACTTTTAACAGAATGCTTATGTGTCCCATAGGATCCATATTTATGTAGTCGATTCATATAGCAGTCTTGAACTTATACTTATAACAATCTTATACTTACTCGGGAATTACATATGGCGGACTTATCCTTATTGGATCTTATGACAAACTTATTCTTATCGAGGTCTTATACTTATAGCCGTCGGATCTTATTCTTGTCAGTTTCTCGTATCTTTGTCTTGAGCTTATATCCGATCTCGTAGGAGTTTACAGAACTTATACTTATCCTCACGGAGTTTTACACTTGTTCGGGGTTCCATTAGGTATCCGCGAGTTATACGGGCATTATGCGTTTCGCGGAACTTAATCTTATACGGGTACCCGTAAGTACTTATGATCAAATGCATTCTGATAACCTTGTGTTGGTATCTATATCAAACAAGTCCTAGTTGCGTATACCCCTATCTCATACGGAAATTGCGTAGGTCTTCACGGAGTTTATCCTTGTCGGGAGCTTATACGGAGATGCCGTGGGTACTACGAAACTAATCGGATATAGGAGTACCAGTAGGTACTTGAACTTATAATGGTACCTCGTATCTTATACTTGGCCTCTGAAACCTATCCTTGTCTTACGGATCTTCTACTTGTATTCTGTGAGTTTATTACATTTGGATCTTATCACGGTATTCTGAAGCATATACATGTATTTCGAATTTGTACATGTACTTGAACTTATACATGTATTTCCAGATTTTATACATGTATTACCAGTATATACTTGTCTTGGAACTTATCTTGGTCTTACGGAACTTATCTTGGTATTTCGGATCTTATCGTGTGTTCTGAGAACTTATACATGTATTTCAGATCTTACATGTATGTTACAGACTTATATTTATCTTCACAGACTTATAGTTGTGTCACGGACTTATTCTTATCTTACGGATCTTATACTTGTGTTCTGAGAACTGATTCTTGTATTTGGATCTTATTCTTTTACGAAGGTACGTAGGTCACGATGGTAGACGGTCGAGGATCATAGCACGTACAAGGTCGGATCAGACTTATACAGATACGGACATTAGTCTTTCGTAGGAACAGATCACAGATTCATTAGACGGAAGTACCCGTAGGTATGACTGGATTTATACTTATTTTACAGAACTTATACTTATTTTCCGATATGAGAGTACCCTTAGGTACTACAGAACTTATACTTATTTTATTGATCTGAGTACCCTTAGGTACCTCTTTGGACTTATCTTGGTGTTACCGTGCGGAGTACCCGTAGGTGCCTCTTTGGACTTATACTTATTCGGATCTCCATGGGATTCTGGAGTTTCTTAGTATACAAAGTACGTAGGTCTTCTGAACATATCTGGATGTGCAGTAAGAGTGCGATTCGGAACATATCTGAGGTACTCATTAGGTACATTGGATCGTTACTATATTCATTTCTTATTCATTATTGAGTCTTATCCATATAATTGTTAGATTACCTAGACCCGATGTCACGGAATGAGTAGGACCACGGCACAATAAGTACGAAGGTATAGTCACGGTCAGGAGTCTTGGAGTAGCACTAATCAGTGCCGTGCTAGTGTGCGAGCGCGGTCGAGAGAGTCTTAGTAGCACTAATCGGAGAGTGCCCGAGTACTAGTAATGCTAGAAGCACGGTCAGAGAGTGCCGTCGCACTAATCAGAGAGTACCGAAGTACTAATGTGCCGGAGCACGATCAGAGAGTGCCGTGTCATTCAATAACTAGTCTTAGGCAATTTACAATTATATGAGTTCAATAACTTACTATCTTATAGTAGGCGTTATTAGCCACATTATACGTTCATGACCAGATCGTATTCCAAATACTGGTAAGGTATGATGAGCATGTAATCACACCTTAATCATGTATTCTTATTCTTATATGAATCTACGTTACCCAGGAATTGGAATCAATCCAATCGGATCGTCGAGCTGAGTTATGGCATTTCATGCCAACTAGTCGGTTCTGGAATTTTACGAGGATAGTTTGCGATATTAATTTTTTCCAGTACATTTTCTCCAAATTTGACACTAGTTGTTGTGCTCCTTTAAATCTAGGTGATGGGGTTCATTTCAATTGGAATCACCCAAATCGGAGCACCGAAACTCCAGTGTCAAAACGACTCGGACTACTCTATAATCAGCGATCTGAAATGGGCTTACATAGCCCCACTTTGAGTGAATTTTAGGCTATCTAGAGTCAGAATTTGGAGATACTTATTAAATATGGTTTGTTCTCCTTGAAGTCTATTTTAAGTGGCCACTTGAATCACTCAAATCGGATAAGAAATGAGCAAGTTATGGCCAAAATACAAAAACTGGTCAGAACAGGAAAACCAGAACAAGTTCTACCGGTAGGACTTAACTTCTACCGGTAGGACTTGGCCAAAAATGACCAGAATCAAAGTTCTACCGGTAGAACTTAACTTCTACCAGTAGAAGACACCCGAGAATGCCCAGAATGGGTGTTTTCTCACATTTTCCTTCACTTTAATCCATGGATCACTCCTTCTACGTACCTCAGCTCCGTTTCAAATTCACCTTGAATATTTTCTATTCAATTCATCTTTCATTTCTTATCTTCTTTCAAACCTTTCCATAATTTCTCCCAAATCATTTCAATGGGTCTTAACCCATACACAAGCTAAATCAGGATTTGTTAGGGTTTACTCTAAACCACAACTCAATTAACAATATTTAACATGAATCCAACCTCGAGGATTTCCCTAAGCACTCTTGTGGATTTAGAGTATTTACCAACCCCTACCTTCAATAAATCTTTGATTAGGAAGAAATCCTAACAAACCCCCTAGATTTGGAACTCATAAACCTCTCTAGAATCCCACGTACAATCCATGTGATTCATAGTAATAAGGTTCATATCGAGAGTTAGATCCATACCTTTAGCTTGTGGCTTGATCTCCATCCTTCTCTTCTTCTCTCTTCTACTCTTCCTCTTCTTCTCTCCTTTTGCTCTTCCTCTCTCTACGTTTTCTCTCCGTGAGACCAATTTTTTAGTCTTTAAAACATGGATTTGTTAAGGCCATGTTTGGCCCTCAAAATAAAACCCATTTTGGAGTTAACACCTCCTAGTACAATTTGTATGAATTCTTCCTTTTTTGAAATTCAACTTATGCATATTCTAGTTTAACCCCACATCTTCTCTTTTATGACTTTCATATCCTTTTGCAAAATTACAAGATTGCCCTTGTATCTTGTAAACTTTCCGGGTTTCTCAATTTATTTCCGAAAATTCCTATTTACCTTATAATATACCCTACACAAGTCCGAAAACTACTAGGGTATATTTTGGGGTGTTACATGGGCAGACACGTATAGTACTCTGATACTTACGATTAAGTGCCCGGCGCTCCTGCTAGTCTCTGACACTTACATTACGTGGCGAGACCACGTTCCTGTCGGTCTTGGCACTCCTGGTCTTTCTGACACTTCACGTTAAGTGGGCGAGGCACGTTTGATCGGTCTTTGCCTCTGCTGTGCTCTGACACCCCCTCGATCTTATCGCATGCCGTACCTTCGAGCACTTATTGTGTTGTGTCCTACTCATTTCTTATTACTGGTCTAGGTAATCCAACAGTTCTATGATATGGTTCTGATAAGCGAATAAGAAGAAAGTAATGTACATCGTTCTGTTCTGAATGTACCTACGGGTACCTCTATATAAGTATAAGTTATGTAGTACCTACGGGTGTACATGCAAGTATAAACTGCGCCAACCCCTACGGAAGATCTGAATAAGTATAAGTTTGTGATAAGTACAAGTATGTGTCCTACGAGATATCTGAATAAGTATGAGTCTACTATAAGTACAAGTAGGTGTATAAGTTTGTTATATGAATTCATGAAAATCTTGATATCTGCTAATGAATACCTATTATTGTTATATGCTTATTGTACGAGAGTATCAATGCATGTGTACATATATAAGTCATATGTTTCCCGCTAAAGCGTAAACATACGGGTTAATACATTAATGAGTACAAGGAGGATGTACGTGACACAGGCGGCCACACTTGTAGGGGTTCACCACATGTAAGGGTTCACCACATGTAGGTTCCGTGCTCTAAATATGTAAATGTAAATGTACAGTTTTTGTATATGTATATGTAAATGGGACTCAAGAATGTATGTGTTAGTATTGTAAACACCACTACGGTGGTAGTTTTATTTTGTATCCTTTTTTATGATATTTTGGTACAGTTATAAGACTTGGGCCCACCAACGTCTGAAAAAACAGGTAAAGAGTCCCAGTTCCGGTCTCGCGCCTCCCTCTCGCTCCGCATTGGCGGGGCAGAGAGGGAGTGACATAGCGTAAATGCATGCATGCCATATAGATGAATCGATCTATAAAAACAGGCTAGGTGGAGAGGGAAAAAGAGGAAAAAAAGAAAAGGAAGAGAGGAAGAAGGAAAATGAAGGAGTGTCACCGTGACGGACCGGACAGCGAAGAACCCGGAGCTGCGTACAGGGTAGGTTTCCTCTGCTACAGTTCATTTCACGCCTAAGGGCCGTGTAGGGGCCTAACAATTTCGCCCTACTTCGGCGCGAATTATTTCATTATGTAGCCTGTTTTTAGTTGTGGGACGGTCATGGACCGAGTATATGAGTTATCGGGACCATCAAGGCCGAGCACGGCGTCCCGAAACTAAGCAAATGTCACGGGGCGAAATGGAAACGGGGGTATCTGGGAATTTCGGCACCACCTAGCAGTCGGCGCAGTGGGATGACCATAACTTTTCTCGTGCGAACTCCTACATCGTTCTTAGACTCTACGGTAAGCTCGTTGAGTCTAAAATTTAATAAGATAAAGTGCTCAGCCAAACCGTGGGCTGAGCAGTGGGTTAATCCGCAGAACGATTGAGGAACAATTATCGTTCGGTTTTAGACCACATTTTTCGAACCAGGTTGTATCTGAAATGCTCGAGCTGCTGGCTGACGGGAAGTGCGTGTACCAGATTTTTGTGGTATTTACAAAAACTGGAATTTCTGGACTAAGTACAGATTTTTAGAGGCGAGTCTGTGGATTATGGTCGGAATGACCCAATGTGTGTTATTATTGTAAATTGAATAATATGTTAATGTGTGAAATTATGTGATATATGTGGGATAAAAATGAAATTAATTAGATGCATTAGACATAATATATCCATTCCACTTGACATGTAATGTGTGATTCATATGTTGCATGTGACAATGTAGCATGAAATGACATGCAATGACACTTGCATTACATGACAGCAGTGTGAGTGCATCAAATGACCGATCCACATTTGGGGTTCAATGGTACATCAAGAATGCAATTGATTCTCGGATATATATATATATATATATATATATATATATATATATATATATATATATATATATATACTTAATGTTCGGATGCAATCACTACTTACGTAGAAAAGAAGTAGTTTTCGGAGATTGTCCACAGTACTTCTTGGAGACTGACCAAAGTACTTATCGAAGATTATCCACCGTACTTCTCGGAGGCTGACCAAAGTACTAATAGGAGACTGTCCATACTATATTTCGGAGACTATTCAATAGAAAAATTAATAAAATAAAAAGATTTTGTTTTGGAAAAAGGGGTCATGGACGGAAAGCCCATGACGTTTTTCACACTTGGTATATGCATGTGTGAGGGAATCAGTGAGGACTCAGGATTGGGTCATGATTGGTCACATCTTATTTATGACACATAGGCATTTAAGTGTGTGATTGTGTAATTGGCATTGCATGTGCACTTAGGTGGGGAGTAGCCCAGTAGATATATATCCTACAAGGGCTGTCAACTGGGCTTTGCTCACCTCGTCGTGAGATCACCCTTTCAGGTACATGAGAGGACGGCGCTCCTTCGAGGCCATGAGTGTGAAGAGGGCCAGGTTGTGGCCTTGAACACTATGTTTGTAAAATATATTAGGACAATCTGTTTTGATATATTTTGGTTTGTAAAAGAGTTGTATATCAAACTCTTGTATAATAATATGGGAAGTTGTATGTTTGCAAGAAAAAAATAAATAAATGAGTCCTTGTAAATGGGATTGACCATTGTGGACATCGGATCATCCGACACCCACGAATATTCCGCAGGTTAACAGGTTGTCAACCGGACCCCCGGGTTGGGGCATCACAAATTTAGTATTATAAAAACATAAAATGTGATCAATACAAAATTTAATGAAAAACATATTTCAACATATTCATTAATCATAATATTTATCATAACATATTTAAAAATTTTATATTAACTAAGATGCTAAGAATATAATGTTAACGACAAGCTTTAACAACAAATTTTGTTATTTAATAAGAAAGTTAAATTTAAATATGAACAATTATTATCAATAATAAATTTTAAAATTTTAATAAAATATAGATTTTTCATTTATTCATAAAACATTTTAATAATATTTAAATAGATAAATTCAAATAGCAAGTTAAGTTTTTCTTTTCATTGGGTTTCCCTCAACTTTTAAATTAGATTTTCTTACTCTTAGGTTATCAAAACAGTATAGAGGATATGAAAAATGATAGGTGGAAGACAAATAACAAAGGGTTATAAATTGAACATATATATATATATATATATATATATATATATATATATATATAGGTTTGATAATAATACGATGGTAAGTTGGTGGTTAGAGTTCTTAATATAATAACTTATACCTTGGCTCCAATCTCTCAATTGTAGAAACAAGAATTTTTTTGGGAAATGTTTTAGTGGAACTGACACACCTCCACCCCCTACTAGCGGCAGGTGTGCGCCACCCCCTGAAATCCCCCGGTAGTTACTTCTAACGACTAAATCCGGTGAAACGAAGCCGTGTTAACTAGCTTTGAAAACTCATTATAAAAATTTTTCCTTTCTAAACTAGTGATTTGGTAAAATCTCGGCAGCATAACAGCTGCATATAAGATATGTTCCAAATCCTGTAAACACAATTTACACTTTTCCGAATATGGCAACCAACAACGTTCTTTCAAAAGAGCCTCAGGCTCATCACATTTTCACAAAACAAAATTATGTACATACATATACTCCACTATACAAATTCAAGTATTTCCTTACAAAAGATTGTTAAAAGCGACATTGATACTAAAGTCGAGGAGAATCTAATATGCTCCAGTGTCCGGCGTCTTTTTGTGCACGGAAAATAGTTTAACGAAGCAAATAATGAGCTAAACGAGCTTAGTGAGTGTATGCTTTATAAAATGTTTGCTTTTCTGAAAATATCTCAAAACTGTAAAACTATCTTTTTCAAGACATTTTCCAGAAACTTTGCTTGCTTTGCTATAAAAGTTCTAAAACTTTTCATAGCTTCTTGCTTGCTTTGCTTTAAAAGTTTCTAAAACTTTTCATAACTTCTTGCTTGCTTTGCTTTAAAAGTTTCTAAAACTTTTCATAACTTGCTTGCTTGCTTTTCTTCGCTTTAAAAGTTTCTAAAACTTTTCATAACTTGCTTGCTTGCTTTGCTTTGCTTTAAAAGTTTCTAAAACTTTTCATAAACACGGGAGCCTGGGCTTCGACCTTGCCGATGTTGCTTGCTTACCAGTGGTTGATTTCAAAACTGTATGAAAAATGCATAAATCAAGATCGACACGAAGGCACTCTTGCTTGTTGTACCACTAGTAAACACGAGCTGGGCTTCACTTAGTATCGGTGGAATAGAAAAGAAGAAGAAGAAGAACAGGTCCACAGCACCTAGGTGGAAGGGCCTTGGCTCACTTCACCTTTCGGTAAATATGGTGGAACAACTTGGTCTACATCACCATGCTATATTAGCTAATAGCGTAAGGCTGTTTATAAAACATAATTTTTGCTTGCTTGCTTTTTTAAATATGGTTTTACAAATCAAAACCATTGCTTGCTTGCTTTTCAAATATGGTTTACAATAAAAGCATTGCTTGCTTTCTTTTCAAATTTGGTTTAAAATCAAAACCATTGCTTGCTTGCTTTTCAAATATGGTTTACAATCAAAGCATTGCTTGTTTTCTTTTCAAATTTGGTTTTAAAATGCAAGCCATTTGCTTGCCTTTTCAAATATAGTTTCTAATCAAACCATTGCTTGCTTGAAATATGTTTTAACAAGTAAACCATTGCTTGCTTGCTTGTAATAAAACAAATTGCTTGCTTGCTTTAAAATATGGTTTAACAATTTAAAACCATAAACTTTAAATATGGTTTAACAATTGAAAATCATTAGCGATATGGTTTAACAATTCAAAACCATAAGCTTAAAAATATGGTTAACAATTCAAACCATAAACACTTGAAATATGGTTAATACTTTAAACCATTGTGTTTGAAATATGGTTTAATAATTTAAAACCATAACATACCGGTGTAAGCGATTTATAAATAATACACTAGTATTGAAAAATGAGAGTTTAGAACACTCCACATTTAAACACAAAACGAGCACAACTCCACAACTTCTTCGCCTTTGCTTTTAACCTACACACTCAAGAGAATACAGCAAAAACATTAATCACTTACGTAATCGCATAAAACTTAACGTACTTCACATGCAAGTCACTTTTAGTAACTAGCATTTACTCACACTTAATGAATATCGCCTCGTGAGCTTCATTTCACGAGGCGATTGAAGTGCGATCGTTTTTCATTGATTTCATTCTTCTTTGAACCTTTCTTAATAGTTTATTAAGATTCCCATACCCCTAGCAGGTGTATGAATTTGGGCTGCCCGATGCGAAATTACAATCACAATTTGTTGGAAGGCGTAGTACCGATACGACTATGTTTGGTACCGATACCAAACACATTCTGTAATTTGGTACCGGTACCACTTGTCTTGGTACCGATACCAAATGGGTTCTGTTAAGGGGTACCGGTACCACCCTATTTTGGTACTGGTACCACCTTGTGGTTTTGCCCAGAAATGCTGATTTTTGCTATCTTTTGGTACCAATTTTCTTCATACAACTTCTCCATTCCATAATACCTCAAGAACCAACATGGACTTCATCCAAAACCACACCACACCACTTGTATTGGTGGTTTGGAACTTCTTATAACCAAACCCTAGGTAAAAATCCCAAGAATTCAACCTAAGGTCCACCAATTCCTACAAAACCATATAAACAGAAGGATTCCATGTTTATTATATACCAACTAGGGTTTTACCCAATAACTTCAACAAATCTAGGGTTAGGGTGATCTCTCAACAAAATCCTAGAAAATGAGAAACTAATCTCCATGGAAAACCCTAGAAATCATACCAAAAACCCAAATTACACATGATTCCAATACCAAAAACATACCTTTTTGCTTTTCTCCTTCCTCTTCTTCCTCTTCTTTTCTCTCTTCTTCTCTTCTCCACGGTTTGCCCTAGCCAAAAATGAGACCAAATGAGACATTTGTTTGTCTCATCTCCCTTTTGCTCTCTCATTTTGCCTTAGTCTATTAGGTCCTCAATCTTTAATATTTGAAATCAACTTATGTTATTCCTGCTAGCCATCATCTTCTCATGTATGTCATTTTAGCATACATTTTGACCAATTACAACTTACCTTTGTTCTAGTACAAATTCGAGTTAAATCAATTTATGATTTCACAATTTCATCTGAACAACAACTCACAAAAAATACTCTGATGACACTTGGTGCACATATCTTTATGGTTACAAATACAAGTACACCCTCGAAGTGAGATTCCAGAGTTGAGGAGGCTTTGTTTGTAACCTAGAGTGTACTAAGGAAAGGAAATATAGAAGAAAAAAGGAAGGAAAGAAAATTTGAAGAAAAAAAAAAATATAGGTTTAAACTTAATAAATTAATTATATATGTTTATTCAAACTTATTTTATTAGTTTTTTCTATTACTAAGAAATTTATAAATATATAAAATTTGAAGAAACTTGATTATATTTTATTTTTTTATTTTTATTTTTCACAGTGAAATAAAATATAAAAAATCATTTTCCTTAATATTTTTTTCTTTTCCTAATACTTTTCGGGTTCCAAAAGGAACCTTAATGTTATGGAAATGTTGGATAAAAAAATTTGCATGGATAATTTCAATGACACCATATTAGGATAAAAAAAAACTAATTTAATGGCACAGAATAAATAGGAAAGGGAAACCATATATAAAAAATGTTAGGATAAAAATCTCCCCCTACCACACGGGAGGCAAGTAAGCCAAAATAAATATTCAAGTCTAATATTAATAAGCCTAAAAGTAATATATAAACTTATCCAATTAATTTCATTCATGTTAATGGGCTCAAATTAATAAATAAATTATCATACAAATATTCAATATGTGATTAACCTAAGTTCTCTGGTCTCGAGTAATAGTATGTATGAGTCCAATTCAACAACTTTCACTAACACAAATTCATACCAATTAATAAGTCCAATTTAATACTTAATGGCCCAAAATACAATAAGCACAAATAAACAAAATATAGGCTCCATTGAACTATTTCATAATTTAAGCCTAATTCAATATGCAAATCTAATATCTAGTCATACTAAATTAAATAAAAATAAGTCCCAAAATAACTTTGTGCAAATTACCAACTCCAACTTATGATATATTCAAGTATTACAAATTTATATTTCCATGATTAAAGATCAATTTGGTAAATTAAGCTTAAAATTAATACCCAAAAATATTCTAATCTAACAATTGACAACTCAAAACATATTCAAAATACTTCAATTTAATCATTAAAATGGTAAAACCTAAAAATACAATGTATAAGATTAAAGTTTCAATCAAATAAATTTCACTAATAAAAAAATTCATATCATTTAAGAAGCCCACATTTCACAATAATTCATGTGGCCTTGAGCCCTTGGGGTCTTTTTTTTTTACCGTCATTGTCAAGTGCATCGCGATAGAGAGAAATCTATGTCATGACAGAGGAATTCCTCTGTCATGCGCCGCGTCCTTGTCATGTAATACCTAGGCCTTGTCGTATGCGCCCGAGTCTTGTCGCCGGCCAGCGCCCGGGCCTTGTCATGTGCGCACGGAGCGTTATTCGTCGTGCGCCCGGGCCGCATTGTGGCGCTCTTTCCGCGGCTGGCTGTGCCGTAATCGCGACCACGACCTCTATGTCAAGACCCAAACTCAGTCGCGACTTAGAATATCAAGTCACGACATCGGAACCTCCTCCCATGACCAAGCTCTATCGCACATAAAACCGTATGTCGTTGCGTACCTAGGGCCCTATAGTGCCAACTCTATCGCGACAGCAAAGCCCTTATTGTGGCCATTCCCTGTCAAGACATAGAACCTTATGGCGCGACATAGAAAGCTCCTACATCCAACACCTTCTATCGCGACACGGGTTCTGCCTTGATAGTTATTCTCTGTCGTGACAATAAACCCTTCCAACAGCAGTGAACTATGTAACGACATCATTTTTCTTTGTCGTGAAATAAACTTCCCTGGTCATGGCCAACCCCTGTCGCGACATAAAAACGTATGTCGCAACCTAGAAACCTTCAGTCTTGACGATTCTCTGTCGCGACAAGGAAAGTTATGTCGCGACCTAGAAATCCTCAGCCAAGACCAAACCTGTCACAACATGACCACTTGTCGTGACTGTATCGGTCGCAACAAGGAAAACCTCTGTCGCGACATTGTCACAACAGAGAACTAGTAATACTGTCATGTGAAAAGAACGCCATGTGGGACTTTTCCTATTGCTTAAGCGAGGCAATATCACAGTACAGAGTAAATCATATCTGACATGACGAGGGGCTGTGACCAGAAAAACTACTTGTGTGACCCAGTACAGAAAGACTCATGGCGTCAAGACTCCCTTTATCAGTGTTGAAACTCTTTGAGTAACATTCTTGTTTCCTCACTTTTGAGCTTGAGATCATATATGACCAGGTGTGACAGCCTTTTTTGGCGTTTCATTTTTCGGCTCTCTTGATACATTTAATTCAATGCTATTGCCTCTATATATATTATACAGGCAGTATAAAATCTGGTAAAACCGATCTGATATTGAACAAATTAATAGTTTTTATTACAAAACTTCTCATTTATATATACAAAATTGGATAAACTGTCCATAATTTTACGAATTACATAACAAAGCCAAAATCTGGCCTTCTTCCCAACTAAAACCTCAAATGTGTCCACCTCCTGGTGTACCTCCAGCACCTGAAAATGTTTTCCCATGACGAGGTGAGCAATGCCCAGTAAAGGAATTCTCCTACAAGGGCTACTCCCCAACTAATTGCACATGCAATGGCAAACACACACACATTCAAGTAAAAACATGCACATTTATGGCGGTACCGGAGCTGTCGTGCGCGCGCCCGAACCTTGTCGTGGAGCGCCCGAGCCTTGTCGGTGTGCGCGGAGCATTGTTGTCGTGCGCCCGAGGCCACATTCGCTCGCCTTTGGCCGTGAGTGCATCCCAATCGGCTCACGCTGTGCTGTCATACGCCCGGCTACGTCGTGACGACGGTGCGTCTCTGTTAATACACGAGGCGGGGCTCCTTTGTCGCCTGTATTTGTCTCTTTTGGTCGTCTTGTTCTTGGCGGATACGTCGTGTGCGCATGGCCTTCCTGACTAACCCTATCATGTGCGATAGAACTTTATGTCGTGGCCAGCTCTATCGCGACATAAATTCTCCCTACCCTGACCAACTCTATCGCGACATAGAATTGCTCTGTTGTGACATAATTTCTCCTTGCCTTGGCCAACTCTATCGCGACCTAAAAATCCTCTGTCGTGATAGAAAAATCTTCCCATCCTAACCAACTATGTCGCGACATAGAATTATTCTATCGCAACACAAAACCTCTCCATTTAGCCACACGCTATCGCGACATACAAACATTCTATGGCGAAAGAAAACTCGGCTTTGTGACTCTATCGCGACACGAAATACTTTGTCGACACGAAGCCTCTGTCATGACATAGAACTCCTGGCCTTGACTAACTTTATCGCGACACGAAATGATGTGTCTAGACTCAAGGCCCTTTGCTCTTGGCCACACTCTGTCGCGACATAGAAATACCCTATCGCGACACAACTCCATGAAATCTTGTCACGACACTACAAATCTCTATCGCGACCACGAGAAATCTCTTAGCGCTTGACAGCTCTATCAGCCACGACCTCTTGCCTCGGCCGTCTTGGTTGCGACAAGGGAACCTCTGTCACGACATTGTCACGACAGAAAACAAAACACTGTCGCGGCGAGTAGGGCCTGTCGCGACAGAAAAGCGAAAAAGAAACCACTGTCAGCACGACCCGAGAGGAAAACCTAGTTGCGACCCGGCCAACCTTCCGGCACAGGAATTTATATTGCGACCACGAGGAGAACCGTAATAAGTGACCGCAGGCAGCTCTGTCGAGACAAAAAAAAACCTCTATCGCGACATAAACCCGCTAACAAGTAGCCGCTCTGGGCCTTTTCTACACCTCCAACTCTTTGTTTTTCTTTCTAAACACCCTAAATTCGATATACAACAACCTTTTTATTACAAAGGCAACATGAAACCTGGAAAAACTTGCCCAAACTGTATTAATCATAAAAAATGAGTTTAATTACAAAACTTCTCATTTACATATACAAAAACTGGGTTTTCTGCCCATAATTTTACAAAACATAGTAAAGCCAAATTCTAGACTTTTTCACAACTAAGCTCTTAGATGTGTTTCATCCCCCGGTGTACCTCCAGTACCTGAAAATATTTTCCCACGACAGGGTGAGCAATGCTCACTAGATGAATTCTCTTACAAGGGCTACTCCCCACCTAAGTGCACATGCAATGGCAAACACACTTACATTCAAGTAAAAGTATGCACATTCCTACTCGAATGTCTACATGTCATGCCCCATGCCTCGAGTTCTCACCAACTCCCTCACACATGCATTTTCCATGTATGAAAAACTGTTTTCAAAACAAAAGATTTTTGTTTTTGAAAGCTCATTGGTCAATCTTCGATATAATTTATTAGACATACTCCGATAAAATTTGTTGGACAACCCTCCGATATAATTTATTGGACATACTCCGACAAACTTTAGTGGACATACTCCGATATAATTTATTTATTGGACAACCCTTCGATATCAATTTCATTCAAAACCCATGTCATGCACTCACACCTATTTCACGCGATGTCCCCGTGCATATGAAATGCGGAATGCCATTTCATGTCAATTCATGTTACATGCATGATGAGTATTATATGCAACATTAATAACTCATGGATAATTATACTTTCTACATATAATTCACATCCATCAAGTAATCCATGATAATACATCAAATAAGCATATATCAACATGATTTTTCACGCAACAAGCATGTTATTCATTTTTTGCAACAACACACAAGTCCAATAACAGTCCGAAAATCAGCCCCAGATTGCACGAAAATAGTCCCGAAAATTCCAACATTCAGTCCCAAAATTTTGGGACTAAGCCGTACGGCCACTCACAGCCCCAAAACACTCCATGTCATTAAATGGGCTCTTAGGCACGGAAAATAATAAAGTAGGAGGAAAACCAGCCTCTTGGAGTTTGGCGAAAACCACAGTATTCTTGTACTAATGACTCGTCGATAGATGAACTTTACCTCTTGCTCAAGCCCAGCAAGTGCAACACGAAATATACCCTAAGCGGAGTTTTTCGGACATGTTTAGGAGTATAATAAAGTAAAGTATATTTATCCGAAATAAATTAAAGATAAAAATAAAATAAGAAAGAACTTGGAATTAATACAACAGTTAAGGGTAATTTAATAAATTACCAATTCAGGACCTAAGAGTCATAATTTAATAAGTTCATATGCCAAAGTAGAAATATGCATAAGTTAAATCCAAGGTAATAGAGTTGGAGGACCAAAGAGTAATAAAAGAAAGATATTAGAATGAAATAAGGATGAAAATTGTGGAAGAGACAAGTGGCTTAAGGAAGGGAGGAAGTTTCCTCCGTTGTTGGAAAGTAAGAAAATAAAGGGATAAGACCAAATAAATATCTCATTTTGGTCTTGGGAGAAAGAGAGGAAACAAACGAATAAGAGAAGAAAAGAGAAAGGAAGAAAGAAGAAGAAGAAGAGAAAAAGAAAAGAAAGAAAGAAGGAGAAGAAAAGAGAAGGTCACAGGTATGGAACTATGATTTTGTATAGAAAAGTATGGAAATATGGTTTAGTATGGAACTACTAAATTTGAGTAGGGATACATGTCTTGGGTTGTATGGAATTTGAATATGGATACATGTCTTGGGTTGTAAGGATTTGTGTTGTTTTGGTCTAGAAAGGTTAGATACATAGTTTGGAACCTTATCTTGTGTATGGTTTGGGTTTGGAAACTCCCAATCTCATTTCTTGTTAAGTTAAGTTGAGGAAAATCTAGGATCTAGATATGTGTTTAGGAAGATTACAGTTGCAATTAGAACCAAGTAAATTTCCGTATTTTTGATCCTACATATTAGCTGGACCTTAGAACTTATTTTTGGGTAAGAAATAAAGGGAATTTAGAAGTGAGTCCTTCTAGTAAATTGTAGCCACATCAATGAAATTGATGTTAGGATTTTGAATTTCTCAATTTGGACCTCTGTAGACCAAGTTATGGTCCTTTCAGGAGTTAGCTTCAGCTGAATCTGGTCGGGTCGATTCGTCGATTCGGGTCAACTAAGTAGGACCTTAGAATGGGTTGTCGAGGAAAATAAAGGAATTTGCGTGGGTATACGGGAAATTGTAACACGTCCAGTGAACTTGATGCTAGGCTTTTGAATTTCTTAATTAGGACCCCTATAGACTAAGTTATAGTGCTTACTCACGAATAGTCAAATGGGTGAGAGGTCAGCCATAGAGTCGATCCGCGAAGGTGGAGTGAGCCTCATGTAGCGGTGGCCAGGCGCTCGTGCGGTCAGGTCGATGGGGTCAGCGGACACCATGCCGGCTCGGGTAGTGGGCCTCATGCACGCCAGTCAGCCCAGGACCTCATGCAGTAGAGGTCAGCGCGGACCTCATCACGAGGTCAGCGAGACCTCGTCTACGAAAGACTCAGCTCGTCCTAAAGAGCTCAGCTCGTCCTGAAGAGACTGGCTAGTCACAAAGAGCTCAACTCGTCTGTAGGAGGCTCAGCTAAGTCCGAGTTCAGAGTCGATCGTCGGGATTTGATGCATTATGACCTCAACCGGAAGGTGTTGATAACTTCTCGAGTCGAACTCAGATTTAGTGCTTTGACTCTATGGAAAGCCCATGGAGTCAAGAATCCATCCATATTGCCTGAGGAAGATATTAGATGTCAGACCGAGGTGTTAGATCGAGCTCGTCCAGGTCAGGTCAGCTCGTCAGTTCAGGTCAGCTCGTTTGGGTTGACTACGCATGACCTCCAACTTCGGAAGGTCATATCTCCTTCGTTTGAACTCCGATTTGGGTGTTCTTGGACTCTATGGAAAGCCCATTGAGTCAAGAATCCATCCATATGCCTGAGGAGGATATTAGATGTCAGACCGAGGTGATAGATCGAGCTCGTCCAGATCAGGTCAGCTCGTCCTGTTCAGGATTTGACTATGTATGACCTCCAACTTCGGAAGGTCATAACTTCTCCGCGTCGAACTTCAGATTTGGGTGTTCTTAGAAGTATATGGAAAGCCCATTGAGTCAGAATCCATTCATATGCCTGAGAATATTAGGTGTCGACCGAGCTCGTCGGTGAGGCTCAGCTCGTCGATTCAAGTCGGCTCGTCTGGAGTTGACTACATTATGACCTCCAACTTGAAGGTCACCAGCTTCTCGTCGAACTCGTTTGGGTGTTCTTGGACTCTATGGAAAGCCCATTGAGTCAAGAATCTATTCATATGCCTGAGGAGGATATTAGGTGTCAGACCGAGGTGTTAGAACAAGCTCATCCAGGTCAGCTCAGCTCGGCCAGTTCAGGTCAGCTCGGCTGGGTTAACTACGTATGACCTCCAACTTCGGAAGAGATTAAAAGCCTTCTTCGTCGACTAGTTTCAGGTGTTCTTAGACTCTATGGAAAGGCCATTGAGTCAAGAATCCATTCATATGCCTGAGGAGGATATTATGTGTCAGACATAGGTGTTAGACCGAGCTCACCCAGGTCAGGTCAGCTCGTCCAGTTCAGGATTTGACTACGTATGACCTCCAACTTCGGAAGGTCATAACTCCTTCGTCCGAACTCCGATTCGTGTGTTCTTGAACTCTATGAAATTACTGAGTCAGAATACATTGATATGCCTGAGGAGGGATATTAGGTGTCAGACCGAGGTGATAGATCCGAGCTCATCCAGGTCAGGTCAGCTCGTCCGAGTTCAGGATTTGACTCGTATGATCTCCAGCCCGGAAGGTCATAACTCCTTCGATCAGGAACTCCGATTGGTGTTCTTGAGACTCTATAGGCCCGTGAGTCAGAATACACATTGATATGCCTGAGGAGGATATTAGGTGTCAGACGGGTGATAGATCAAGCTCCTTCAGGTCAGGTCAGCTCGTCGGTTCAGGATTTGATTACGTTTGCGACCTCCAGCCGGAAGGTCTGCTCCTTCGTCGAGACTCGATTCGGGTGCTTGGACTCTATGGAAAGCCCATTGAGTCAAGAATACATTGATATGCCTGAGGAGGATATTAGGTGTCAGACCGAGGTGATAGATCGAGCTCGTCCAGGTCAGGTCAGCTCGTCCAGTTCAGGATTTGATTACGTTTGACCTCCAACTTCGGAAGGTCATAACTCCTTCGTTCGAACTCCGATTTGGGTGTTCTTGGACTCTATGGAAAGCCCATTGAGTCAAGAATACATTCATATGCCTGAGGAGGATCTTATGTGTCAGACCGAGGTGTTAGACCGAGCTCACCCAGGTCAGGTCAGCTCGTCCAGTTCAGGATTTGACTACGTATGACCTCGAACTTCGGAAGGTCATAACTCTTTCGTCCGAACGCCGATTTGGGTGTTCTTGGACTCTAGGGAAAGCCCATTGAGTCAAGAATACATTGATATTCCTGAGGAGGATATTAGGTGTCAGACCGAGGTGTTAGACCGAGCTCACCGAGGTCAGGTCAGCTCGTCCAGTTCAGGATTTGACTACGTATGACCTGCAACTTCGGAAGGTCATATCTCCTTCGTCCGAACTCCGATTCGGGTGTTCTTGGACTCTATGGAAAGCCCATTGAGTCAAGAATACAGCCACCACATAATTATGATAAAGTGGAACTAATATTAGGTCAGAAATAAGAGAGAAAAAACAGTAGCAGATATGATAATCATAGTATATCATGCATAATATAAGATAGATACAAGTATAAGATAGATAAAGTACAGAATGCGTGTATAGAATTATAGCCGTATAGGTATAAGTTCTGTAACTCCTACGGAGATAGGATAGTACGATAAAGTACAAGTAAAGCATTACAAGTATAGAAATGTATTGGTACATATATCATAAGATATGATAATCCTAATAAAGTACATGAAAATATAAGTTAACAAATATAAGATGTTCGAGGAATGAAATTACATATGCACGAATAATAAGCATGTATGAATATAAGAATGAAGTAAATGCATGCATGATGATAGGTTATATGCAGAATTTATAGGCTAATAATATATGAAGAGATGAAAAGCCATGATAGAACATGATATGAATACAAAGAGTGAGAGAGATGGAATATGAATAAGCTAAAACATAGGCAGAAATGCGATATGGAATAGACATATATGAAATGATATACATGTGTTGTAAAGAAAAGAAATAGGAGAATGGTGATATGAAGCTACAAATATGAGAGCAATTGAATTAAATTAATCACGAGTAATATATCATATGATTCTTAGGATAGCTTAATTATTCGAATATGAGATATGTCTTGAACATAAAATACACATGGATTGTGCGCAGAGCTTTGGTAGGGGATAGATAGGCATGCCTATTAGGAAGAATAAGTCTGCAGCATACATATACAGATATCGAGGCCCCGTTTGGGTCGATGACATAGATCCCGTTTGGATCACGGTGGCCCCGAAAGGGTCACCACAGCGCCTTCGGGCCCTCATGGACCACTGTTTCATACGGTGGTCACGAGCGCCTTCAGACCCTCATGGACCACTATTTCATACAGTGAGTATAGCATGTCGGGGCCCTCATGGACCCTTTATTTAAATGCAGTGAGTATAGCGCTAACCCGGGCCCTCATGGTTTCCCTTTATCCACTTCTAGGAACATGAGGCATGAAACATAAAACAAATGAAATGTAGAGAATATATGACACGATATGAGAAGCATAACCTTTGTTATGCGATAGTATAACAAGTATACAAGTACGAAGCAAAGTGTCAATGACACGAAAAGTATATGAACAAATGAAGTACATGAAGAGAAAATGTATGAAAAGTATAACGGGAAACCGGTATGTAGAAAGAAAGCTGTAAGACTAGAAATTCCAATTTACGAAAAAGGCAAAATAGTAATTGTGATTCTGAAATTGTTATTTCGGTTAAAATCGAAATTTATTCTCTAGATCTCTCGGATGTGAAAGCGAATTTTACCGTTGGAATCGTCTGTGAAATCTAGCTAACCGCGTAAAATTTAAAGTCGAGATTTTGAGACGGTGAATTAAACACGTTTTTCGAATCGCGTTTAGTCTTAGTAAAATGAATTCGATGCGATAGAAAGTCACATATGCACGTGCTCATGTACCATAAGTGGTATGGTAAATGATGAAAATTGAGGGGCCGAGATAGTCTTAGAATATCAGTGCAGTAAAAGAGGAGGCGTAATGGTCATTATGGGATTTGATTTTAAGTCGGCTAAAGGACAAAATAGTGAATAGTTCTTGTACCAACGGGTGGCGAAAGAAAAACGTGGGGGTCATTTTGGGAATAAGTGCTTCCATTTTTGAGAGCTTTTTAGAGAGAGAGGGTGCTTCTCTCTAGAATATCGGGAGATCTAATGTCGGCGGTCTTCGGGCCGAGAAAGAAAAACGTTCTACGCGGAGCAGGCTATGCGTGGACTCCGGGTTTGTGAGTTTTTGACAAACTCCAAGAGGTCGGGGTTCTCGCCGCCCGGGTTTTATTTATTTTGAGGTGTTTTGTAGATGTTTTGGTCGAGATGGGAGTCGTGAGGGGCCGTCGATCGAGTCCCAAACCTTGGGACGAATTGATATAAATATGAAACAAAAAATGGAGTAGCCGTATATGGAGTACCGGGCTGTTTGGAGTGTAGTTGTGTTGGTATGCATTAAATGTTTGTTTGGTATGCGTTGGGTCGGGAATGGCCGTGGATTAACGGGTTCACTGGAGGTGAGCCCGGATTGAGTTCTGTGTTTGGGAATAGTGACACCACTCTTCTGACAATAATCTTATTTTGGTAATATATGTTTCAGTTGGTGATTTTGAATGAAGTGTGAACGGCGATAAGAGCAAAACCCGATATATGATTATATATTACCAACTATGATTGTGATTTTAATTATCACAGTATATTCGTGTTTATATATTTAAGTAATGATTAGGCGTATTGGCGGCATGCGTGCATTCCATATCTTATTTGGATAGCGCACCCAGGAATATAGGAGTGAGTCGCGTAAGATGGTCTAGGAAAAGGTTCGGTTGTCTAAGAACATTAATTATCGGAGGGTAGTCCACAAACAAATAATATATATCAATCGTCGGAGCGGCCCAATTGATATATATATATACATCGGAGGGTTGTCCACTAATAAAACAATAATTCTCATACGAGAGGCTTAGGCGAGTGTAGGAAGTCGGTGAAAGGACTCGGGATGCGAGTTAGTCGTATGGGCATTCAAGTAGGATCATGCATTTGCTTGAATGTGTGTTTTACTTTGGAACATTCTGTTTTGCATAGGTGGTGAGTAGCCCGCAGGCGATTCTCCCTCGCGAGCTTTAGCTCACCCCGTCGTGAGACCCCCGCTTTTTTACGGGTCTGAGGAGGCGTACGGGGACGGCTGGGTCCTAGGAAGCAGTTAGAAGAAGCCGGGTTGGCTTTGATGTATACATGTATTAGAACTTTTAAGTTTAATGTGTGTATTGTATAAGTAAAAACATATTAACTCTTGTAACTATTGGGTATATAGTTGGATTCATAGTTGTCATGTATATTGATCTTGTTTATAGGCCCCAGTGGCCGTGTGGATATATATTGCATATATTGAATTTGTTTGGGACAGGTATGTCAGTCTTGTATTTAGATAGAGCTCGTACAAAGGAGACGCGATTTTACGAAGTGGCGTCGGGTAACTTGGAGCATCGTAGCATATTCAGGTGGGTTGACGGTCAGTCAAGGACCCCGGGTTTCGGGCGTCACGGCTTGGTATGAGCTTGAATACGAATACCCTGGGGGCTCGGGTTGGGTATCCATCACCACTAGGTGGTTTGATGTGGAGTATAGGTGTGTGGAAACTTACTTAGAGAATGAGGCTTGGGCTTAGGCCGCCCAGTGCGTGTAAAAACATGCGCCACTAGGTGTGGTTAGATGAAATAAGTATGGAGTATGGGAAATTACCTAGGAAAATCACGGGACAAAACTAGGACACTACGTGCACGTGTGTTGATGTGTTTTGTGTGATTTGGTGAATTATTGTGTGATTGATGAAATGTTGTGTGAATATTTGATGATTGGTGTGTATGCCATGTCATGTTGTGTGTTTGGATGGGTGCTTAGGTAAATAGCACATAGGGAAAGTTTGTGAGAGATTCACGGTGAGTTAAGTGGAAGAAGATGTAGACAAAAATAAATTTTGATGAATTTAATTGGATTAGAATGGAAGAAAATAAATTTTTATAAATTTATTGGAGTGGAGAAAAATTTTCAGTGAAAGACTGGAAAAAGGAAAATAAATTTTAAGAAATTTATTTGGTTTAGAGGTGAAGAAATTTAATTTTTAAGGTTTTACAGTGTAAAACTGAAGAAAATTAAATAAAATAAATTTTACTAAATTTATTTGGGTTGTTGGAAAATGAGAAGAAATTTTAAAGCAAAGAAAATAAATTTTATAAATTTATTTGGTTAAGAGGAGGAGAAAATAATTTTCTAGGATTTCTGAGTGTGAAATTGAAGAAAAGTAAGAAGAAAATAAAATTTTTAGAAAATTTATTTGAGGTGTGCAAAAAAAAATGATTTTTGGTGATTTTTTTCCTGCTAGAAATAAGAGAAAAAAAATAATTATAATGGAAAAAAAAAAAAATTTGGTGCAGAGCAGGTGGGCTCTTGCTGATGTATTGTGAAAAAAAAATTTGTATTACCTTATCACAATTTTATGTGCGAGAGAGAAGAGGAAACTTGGAAGAAATTTGAAATTGTATTGCAAAATTGATTGTATTCTGATAGGCGGCGGTACAGCTGAAGCGTATTGCAATCTGAGTTTGAGTGGGCGACTCAGTTTGTGTGCAATACAAGGCCCGTATTGTGAGCGCAGGGGCTGGGTCGCGTCTGACATGGGCGAGGCTTGTTTGGGGCGCGCCCAGTATGGTGTGGGACGAGTGGTAGCGGGCGTGCGGCGGCCCCGACGGGCCCAGCAGCGGGGCGGGCGTATTTCCTTGTGACCAGCCCAGGTAAGCGACAGTAGCGATAGCCCGTGAGCATGATAGGGGCGCCTGGGGTGTGCGAGCTACAGGCATGCTGTCTTGGCCTTGGTGGCGTCTTGGGCTGGTCGGTGGTAGGGTGGTGCAATGCACTGGCTCAGGTTCTGACTCAGGTTTTGGCTAGGTTTGACTCGGTACTATTCTTGAGTCCACAAGAAATGAACCTTTGTTCATTTTAAAATAAATTAAAATTATTAGAATTAAATAAAAATAAAATAAAATCAAAGAAAATTTGACAAAATTTTCGAAAAATAAAATTTTCAAAAATAAAATTTTCGAAAATAAAATTTTGTTGAAAACAATATTTAAATGTAAAATTGATTGTGTATACACTGAGTTAAGTGTATGATTAGTGTCTCGAGTACATGTTATGCCTTAAAGATCTCGTATTGATTTATACATGGTGAAATCGTGATTGCGCGGTAGTTCGTAGGAAACTATGCATGGTGTAATGTGTATAGGAAAACGGGTGAATGAAATTCGGGAACTATGACCTTAAGGATTTGGATACTGAACAAGAAAGCTTAGAACCTTATTGAAATAAATAAATTGAGTGGTTGGAATTTAGCACCACTTAGGAAATGAACGGGTCAGTTCATGGTTGTAGTCTATTAGTAATTGGCATCTGCATTACTAGTTAGACTGAAATGGAAATTAAATGACTCTTGTTGCCATTGAACTGTATAAATGGCTAGTAGAGGACGAGGACGTAGAGGACATCCACGGGGCGTCGGGCACCATGAGCGTTGACGACCAGGCATTTGAGTGGCCGGGCCTTGCCAGAGGCCGTAGGTGTTCTGTTTGCTGTCGCCTGGTAGTATAAGCGGTAGACAGGAAGATCCTAGTAAACCTAGAGGTTTTAGGGCTTATCATCCTCAGGCATTCACGGGGAAAAGATCCGGTGGTGGTAGACCATTGGTTCATGCGGATCGAGAAGATTGGTAGAGCCGTGGAGTTACCTACGACACGACCGAGGACAAGGCCCAGGCTGTTATTTAGAGAATGAGGCCTTGAAATATATGGTGGAAATGGGCAAAGGACCTCTAGAGACCTTAGAGGAGCAAGGTATATGTGAATTCTCCTAGGGATTAGGGCGAGAATAGGGATGATATGTCGAAGTTAGGGTTGGAGATCTGGGGACTCTATACGATTAGACTTGAGGATCATGGATATGTCGAGTTCGATGTCATCTGGGGATGGATTGGTGGCGACACGAGGTGTGGGTGTGAGTGTAGGAGGGTTACACCGCCCATCGTAGGGCCGGTACTCGTGTATTTGAGGGGGACAAACATGACATTTTGCCCCAGACAGTATATGAGTCCAGGTGTCGGGACCAGTTAGCGGGTTGGCTAGCGAGCCTTACCTGAAGGGCAGAGGAAGGCGGGACTTAGATACCCGCCTCGAGTAGTGTGCGGCGAGTATGGATGTTTTTCGGATAGGCTACCACAGATTTACCTGCAGTCAGGGATGTAGACCCGGTATTGAGTTACACCACGGTACTTCACCCATCTCTATGACTCCACATAGGATGGCAGGTTGATTAGAGACCGGAGTCCGGCTACGAGCTCTTGGAATGAGGGTTCATTAGGCGAGCACTTCACCGTAGAGCTCCGGTTCTGTTTGCGAAAAAGAAGAGTGATACCCTTTATTGTGTATTGACTACGAGGAGCCCGGTTGAGAACGGGGTTACGATCAAGAATCGGTACCCATTGCAGAATCGATAGATTGGTTGATCGGTTGAGAGGAGGCGCGAGTCTACTCGAGATAGACCTTCGCAGCGGTTACCATCGGTACGAGGTTAGGGAGACAGGACATCCTAAGGCCGGCGTTTAGGGCGCGTCATGGGCACTTTGAGTTCTGGTGATGCCCTTTGGATTGTGAATGCGCGCATTCATGGACCTCATGCATAGAGATTATTCAACCCTATTCGTCGATTTATACGTAGTCTTCGTAGATGACATTTTGATCTACTCCCGGTCGAAGTGGGAGCATGAGGTATCACTTGAGGATCGTTACCGGTTAAGAGACCATCGGTGTACGCTAAGATCGGTAAGTGCGAGTTTTAACTGCGAGGTGAGATTTTTGGGACACGTGGGTGTCGGCACGAAGAGTGTCGGTCGGCCTAGAAGAGGTTGGGGCAATGATGAATTAGGAGAGACCGAATGTCGATCTTCGAGATCACGAGTTTCTTGGGATTAATTTGGATATTCTGAGGAGATTCGAGAATGGGTGAAGTTGTCCATTCGGGCGGGATATAAGATTTCAACTATGGGACGTGGACTCCATGGTTGGGCGGCCCTAACCATGAAATCGAGGATACATGGAGACACTTTCGGGACACGAATTTTACACGGGTGTTGAGTAGCGAAGGGAGGATCGGCTTTCCTAGTTCGGGGAAAGAGAGCGGAAGACTTGATAGCCAGCACTAGTTTGAGGGACTAGGGCGGGATTGAGCATGGTGACGGGATTGCCCCAGAGACAGGGATCCTAAGACTTTGGGACAATGCAATCCCGATTAGCCGTAGGGCGAAGTATCACGAGTTCATTCCTCCGCACCCAAATGCGGTCGGAGCGAGTTTCGGTTTGAGTGCCATCTGAAGCACTCCCGGCAGCGCGGATAGGCTAGAGGGGCTGGTGTGGGTCGAGAAGTCCAGGACGGATCGAGTTACGCCGGCGTGGTGGACCTTAGGGTGGTAGACCTATTGGTTGTTGATTGTCAGGCTTGACATGGATGAGTTGACAACCAGCCGGGTTGTCGATGAATTTGAACTAAGTAGGGTTGTCATACTTTCGACTACGGCATTGGATTCAGGCTTAGAAGGTTAAGGCCTTTAGAGAAGCAGTATAGATGTTCTTCCACACAGGGTGTAGGGTGAGAGTTGACCTGATAGGAGTCGGGAGTGACTCGAGATGAAAACACACGGTCAGGTTATCACGCAGACTTAGAGTCGAGTGATAGGAGTCGGGAGTGACTCGAGATGAAAACACACGGACATGGTTGTCACGCAGACTGAGAGTTGAGTGATAGGAGTCGGGGGTGACTCGAGGTTTGGATACCCTTTGGAAGTGCATTGGGTGTTGAAACGGCAAGGACTCGGTAAATGGATGTCATGCGTGTCATGGATTGAGTTAACTGATCCATTGGATTGTGTTGTTGTGACCTTGGAGAGGTCAGCGTTTACACACCAAACGAGGGTTGTGTAGGGTTACGTGTTGTATGGATTACATACGGGTGTTAAGAGGACGTACTTTCTGACATGCGTCTTGGATCATAAAGGTAGAGGATAAATTGCCCTTAGTGGAATTTGCCTACAGCGATAGTTATCGGGCGGTATCACGAGATGGTACCATGAGGCATTGTATGGGAGGCCATGTAGATCGGCCGTTATGTTGGACCGAGGTGGGAGAGGCTCCGTCGCTTGTCACGATGCGATTGGAGACACCTCAGGAAGGTGAGCTTGATGCGACAGCGTCTTCTCGCGACTCGAGCGGTAGAAGAACTATCGCGGACGTCTTGACGTCGACTCTTAGAAGTTAGATTAGTGATCGCGTTTTCTTGAGGTGATGCACAGAGAGTGGTGGTTCCGTGACGTGGGAAGCTGTCGCCGGAGTTCATTAGACCCTTCCGAGATACTGGAGAGGTAGGCACGGTCGTGCGGTTAGCGTACCGCCCGACATGTCGGTGTTCCGCCGAGGTGTTTCACGTCTCAGTGCTCGGAAATACTCGGTCAGATTTCGTGTGGTGGATTAGGGGATAGATTGAAGTTGACAACGATGCAGGACCTTTGGCGGGGACCGGTGTGCATTTTGGATGGCGTGATCGAGGTTTTTGGGACGCAAGACCGTGAGGCTAGTGAGGAGATACTATGGCGGGCATTGTGGGTGGAGGTCAATGTGGGAGTGCGGGGACACGATGCGAGACCTATCCCTTCTAGTTTAGGGATGAAGTGCACGTGGATTTAGTTGTTTAGCATTTAAATGACTGGATTTACATGCATGTCTGAGTGCGTGCATATGCATGTGAGTGATTCTGATTGTCCAAAATTTCGGGACGAAATTCCTTTTAAGGAGGGGAGAATGTAAGACCCGAGAAATTCCAATTTCTGGAAAAAGAGCAAAATGGTAATTGTGATTACAAAATTGTTATTTCGGTTAAAAATCCGAAATTTATTCTCTAGATCTCGGATGATGAAACGGATTTCACCGTTGGAATCGTCTCGCGAAATCTAGCTAGGACGTAAATTTTCGGTCGGTCTGGGACGGTCGGGTCGACCGTTTGCCGAGGGCATCGCGTTTAAGTCTTGATAAAATGAACTCGATGCGATGAAAGTCACATATGGCACGTCTCGTATGTAAGAATTGGTATGGTGAAATGATGAAAATGGAGACGAGATAGTGTAGAATAACCGATTACGGTAAGAGGACGTAAGTAAGTATTAGAGTTTGATTTTAAGTCGCTAAAGGACAAAATAGTGAATAGTTCTTCTTCTTCAATTAAAGTAAAGAAAAACGTGGGGGTCATTTTTGGGAGATGCGATGGCTTAATTTTTGAGGCTTTTTAGAGAGAGAGGTGCTTCTCTCTAGAATATCGGAGAATCAGGCCGTCGCGATCTTCAGTAGAAGAAAAACGTTCTGCGCGGGCCGAGCTCACGCGTGTACTCGAGTTTGTGAGTTTTTGACAAACTTTTCCAAGGGTAAGGGTTTCTCCTATGAGTTTTATTCCTATTTTAAGTGTTTTGTCGATGTTTTAGTCGAATGAGGCCGTGAGGGGCCGTCTGATCGGTCCCAAACCTTGGGACCGAATTGATATAAATTATGAAACAAAAAAATGGAGTAGTCGTATATGGGTACGGGCTGTTTGGGTGTAGTTGTGTTAATTTATGCATTAAATGTTTGTTTGGTATGCATTGGGTCAGGAATGGCCGTGGATTGCGGGTTCACTAAGTGAACCGTTGAGTTGTGATTTTTCGGGAATAGTAACGAGGTTTCACTATTCGGCTTGATCTTCAAAAAATACATTTTTGTGAAAATATGTGTTTGGCGGTGATTTAAATAAATTTAACGTGTTTGATCATTAGCCGTGAGAGCTAATTTTGATGTATGAGTTGTATGAATTACATAACATGATTGTGTGATTTTAATTATGCGAGTATATTCATGTTTATATATTTGCATGTGATTAGGTACACATGTGGAGGCGGCATACATGCATTCCCGTATACCTTTAGAATCCACCACTGGGATTATAGGAGTGAGTGCATGAGATGAGTCCTAGAGGAAAAGGTTCGGAGGGTTGTCTAAGAACATTAATTATCGGAGGAGCGGTGAAGTTAAATATCAATCGTCGGAGCGGCTGATTGATATTCATCGGAGGAGTAGTCCACAAACAAATAATATATATCAATCGTGGATGACCCCGATTGATATATATATATACATCGGAGGGTTGTCCACTAATAAAACAATTCTCATACAAGGCTTAGGCGAGTGTGAGAGAGTCGGTGAGGACTCGGGATCATGAGTTGGTCATGTAGACATTAGTAGGATCATGCATTTCTTGAATGTGTGTTTACTTTGAACATTCTGCTGCGCTTAGGTGGTGAGTAAGCGCAGGGCGATTCTCTCTTGAGCTTTGGCTTACCCCGTCGTGGGACCCACTTTCTGGTACGGAGATTGTGCGAGGGGACGGCTCATCCTAGAGACCGAGGATTAGAAGAAAGCCGGGTTGTGGCTTTGATGTATACATGTATTAGAACTTTTTAAGTTTAATGTGTGTATTGTATATGAGTAAAAACATATTACCTCTTGTAACTATTGGGTATATAGTTGGATTTATAGTTGGCATGTATGTGATCGCATTTATGGGTCAGTGGCCGTATTGGATATATATTTGCATATATTGGACTGTTTGGGACGGTATATCGAGTCTTGCATGTTGGGTAGAGCTCTTCGTACCAAGGGGGCTCTGCCCCGGAATTTTTGAAGTGGCGTCGAGGTAACAGGCATCACTTGTATTCGCGAGTTGACGGGTAGTCACGGACCGGGGTTTCGGCGTCGCGGTCGATGGCAGTAGATCCCGTTTGGATCATGGTGGCCCCGAAAGGGTCACCACATCGCCTTCGGGCCCTCATGGACCACTGTTTCATACAGTGAGTACAGTGCCTTCGGGCCCTCATGGACCACTATTTCATATAAGTGAGTATAGCGCCTTCGGGCCCTCATGGACCTTGTTTCGTACGGTGAGTATAAGCCTTCGGGCCCTCATGGTTATTTATCAGCCAAGGTTTATGCGGGCATGAAACATATAAAACAAATGAAATGTAGAGAATATGACACGATATGAGAAGCATAAGCACTGCTATGCGATGATAGTATAACGAGTATACAAGTACGAGAAGCAAAGTGTCAATGACACGAAAAGTATATCGAGCAAATGCGATCACGTGAAAGAAAGTAATGAAAAGTATAGCGGGAAACCGGTATGTGAAAGCGTTACATGAATACGATATATGGCGGTACATGATAGCGATATGTGAAAACAGTACATGATCACGTATATGAAAGCGGTACATGATGACGGTACATGATAGCAGTACATGATAGCGATGCGTAAAAATAGAACATATCAAATGATATAGTATATAAGCATGAAGTAATATATGTATAAGAATATGACATGCACGACATAGGTTATGCGATATAAATATATAGTAGACATACCCTAATGAATAGAGGGAACATGCTATGAATACATGATAGAAATGCATAAGTCACGAAAAACGATAGAGATAAGTAAAAGATAATGGCTTACAAGAATACGAGTAAAAGTATAGATAGGAGATGTCAAAAGACGAGAGAACATGTGACATGTAATAGTAATGTAAAGATATTCATGTATAAAGTTATATGCATACGTATAAGCTTGTATTTGTCACCATTGGTGGTTGTCCATGCTTATGTTCCCATGGCGTAAAAGCTTATACCCGATTATTCAATCAGGTGTAGGTCAGAAGCGAAGACAAGGATAGAATGGGAACATCCCACATCGTGAAGCGGGCCAGCTTAGAGATAGGTGCTCACCGCACTGCTTCCGCGATCTCTGATGATTTGTATTAGAAAAGAAAAAAAAAGTACATGTATAAGTAAATGGGACTCAGTATATGTGTATAGATTTTGATGGACACCACTCTGGTGGTAGTTCTTTTTGTAAATGAAAATGATTTTTGTTATTACAGAAATTGTTTGTATAACCCGCAGTACAAGTTCAGCTCGAGAAAGAGCAGTCAATGAGTCCCGATTATATAGTCTCGTGCTCTAGGACTAGGTTCGGATCCATGATTGGGTGGTCGGGGAGATGGGGCGTGACAAACCGACCACTCGATCTCCGTAAATACTAGCGAGAAAATGGAGCTTCTCACTCCTCTTTTCTTCTTCTTCTTCCTTTTCTTTTGTTTCTTTTTCTTTTCTTTCCCTCTTTTTTCCCTTCTCTCCACCGAATTGTTCCAACTTGAATCAAGTGGGAAAGTTCCTCCCACCTTCCCTTACCACATGTCCCTTCCTCATTTGCTCTCTTCCTTTATCTTATCCAAAACTTGGATTTCCTTCCTTTAGGGGCTTGACACATGGGCTCCATGGGTTCCCCTTAGACTCCCCATTTTGTTTTAACTTATCTCTCCACCTAACACATGTCTTAATGTGAGCCAAGGATCTTTTCTTTACTATTCATGTGTCATGTGTCACATGGACACATGCATTAAGTGGCAATTTCCACACCACATGGCTCTCATGCCATGTGCACCCCTCACAAGCTATCATGTGGTAGCTACATGGTCATGCCATGTGGCACCACTCCTTGTGTCACCCGACACCCGACACCTAGAAAAACGTGAAATTATTTGTCTCGGAATCCGAAGCTAAGGAAGTGGCCCAGGCGACTAGATTTCCTTGAGAGCGATTCCAATGGTGAAGTCAGTTTCGTCATCTGAGATCTAGAAAAATTCAAGGTTTTCAACTTGTACTATTGCGACAATTATTGTTTTTCATTTTTTAGAAAATTGAATTTTTCGGGGGTTTTATTATTCCCCCTTAAAAGGAGAATTTCGTCCCGAAATTTCACGCACATCATTATCAAATCACGTACATATCTGATTGTCATTCTAGTTTCCAACTATTATACAACGCACCTTCATCCTCAAATAGGAAAGGATAGGTGGCCCGCATCGTGTCCTTGCGTTCCCATGTTGCCTCCTCCACTCCTCGGTGTTGCCACAACACCTTCACTAGCCTCACGGTCTTGGGTCGCAAAACCTAATCCCGACTATCCATGATGCATGCTTGGTCTCCTCAAGGTCCATTTGTATCAGCTTAATGAAAATCCCTCCCCAATCCACTACATGAGTTGGATCTAGAGTATACTTCCAAAGCATGGAGACGTGGAACACCTCATGAACGCCTGATAGACTCAGTGGTAATGCCAACCGATATGCAACTATGCCCACCCTCTCGAGTATCTCAAAGGCCTCGATATACGCAGCACTAGCTTCCTAAACTGTAGAACCCTGACCACTCATCTCTTAAGCATCACGGCAAGAAGACGATCACTTACCTCAAACTCTAGATGTCAGCGCGTGCAGTCGGCGTGGCTCTTACCGCCCGACTCTAAAGAATTTGTAAGAAGGCAGCACGTATCAAACCCACCTTTTCAGAGGTGTCTCTAATCAAATCCGGACCAGTGATGGACCTCTCTCCCACCTCTGTCTAACAAATCGGAGATCGACATGGCCTCTCATACAAAGCCTCATAGGGTGCCATCTGTATACTAGCTTGATAATTGTTGTTGTAGGCGAATTCCACTAAGGGTTAGTGCTCCTCCCAGCTACCCTTAAGATCTAAGACACATGCTTGTAGCATGTCCTCTAAAACATGTATGGTCCTCTCCGAGTGACCATCTGTCTGTGGATGAAAATCTGTGCTCATCGTCAACTGTGTCCCCATGGCCTTCTGGAAACTCTTCCAAAAGTGTGCCATAAACCTGGGATCTCTGTCCGATATTATGGACACTTGTACTCCGTGTAGTCGGATAATCTATTGAATATACAACCGGCATAATTCTTCCAGTGTGAAGGTCATCTGTACAATTAGAAAATGTGCAGACTTAGTGAGCCGGTCCACTATCACCCATACCGCATCGTGCCTCCGCAGTGTCTGTGGCAAGTGGGTCACAAAGTCCATTGTGACATGCTCCCACTTCCACTCTACTACCTCCAATGGCTAGAGTAGCCCCGCTGTCCTCTGGTGCTCAGCCTTTACCTACTGGTATGTGAGACATCTTCAAACAAAATCTACAACGTGTCGCTTTATCCCGCTCTAGTAATACTGGTGAAGAAGATCATGGTACATCTTCGTGTTGCCTGGATGCACAAAAAATTGAGAGCAATGGAACTCCCTGAGGATCTCCTCTCTCGAGATCACATCAAGCTAGGGAACCATAACCCGTCCCTATCACAGAAGACTACCATCATGTGAATGGCCCGGCATTAGTCACTCGTACTGATTGCCCGGTCCACTGATGGACACTATCTACGCATCACCTTTTTATGGCTCAATCTCTACTCAATAGGGATGGCATAGCCACTAAACTCCCACTAACATACCACGAGCCCGATCAGCACATCTTTGTAGTCAATGTCCCCATAATCTCGAGCATTTGCTACTCCCGGGAAGCTACTAGCTAGTACTCCTCTCAGTGACTTCCAATGAGTACATCAGCCACACATTTCCTTACCAAGATGGTAATGCAAAGTGAAGTCATAATCCTCCAGAAACTCCATCCACCTACATTGCCTCATGTTGAGGTCCCGTTGTGTGAAAATATACTTTAGACTCTTGTGGTCTGAAAATACGTCAAACTACTCACCATATAAATAGTGGCGCCATATCTTTAAGGTAAAGACAATGGCTGCCAACTCCATGTCATGTGTGGGGTAATTCAGCTCATGATTCTTTAACTGGCGAGAACCATAAGCTACCACTTTCCCAGACTGCATCAAAACGAATCCTTGCTTGTCCTTAGGCATCCACCGGTGCAGTGTACCTTTGTCCACACATTTAGGGATTATCTGTAAATTTGAAGTAAGCCTCCTTTTCAATTCCTGGAATGCTTTCTTACTTAGGTCATTCCACTCAAACTTAACCTCATTCCAGGTCAATCTTGTCATAGGTGCTGCTAGCCGGGAGAAATCCTTAATGAACCTCCTGTAGTACCCCGCCAATCCCAAGAAACTGCGTATATCGAAGACTGACTTCGGCCTCTCCCAACTCATAACAGCCTCAATTTTCTCAGCCCTACTAACACACTTGAAGCCAACACGACATGTCCCAAGAATTTCACCTCAGTAAGCCAAAATTCACATTTGTTGAACTTATCATACAACTGATGGTCTCTCAAAATCTGTAGAACGACCCTCAAATGATCCTCATGCTCCTCCTTAGACTTGGAGTAAATCAAGATATGGATCAGAATACAACAAACTGATCCAAATAAGTTTGAAATACCTATGCATGAGATTACATGAATGTTGTTGGTGCATTGCGTCAATCCGAAGGCATCACTATGAACTTCGAAATGCCCGTGCTGCGTCTGGCGCTATCTTAGAGATATACGCATCACCCAACTCTCAGCGTGATAACAGAGTGCGAAGGTCTATCTTGGAAGTAGACTCGATTGCCCCCTTTAAGTGATCAAATAGGTCATCAATCTCGACAATGGATACGATTCTTGATCGTAACCACATTCAGTATCGATAGTCAATGCATAGTTGAAGAGTCTTGTCCTTCTTCTTAGCAAACAGAACCGGAGTGCCCCATGGCGAAGTGCTCAGTCTAATAAAACCCTTGTCCAACAATTCCTGCATTTGAACCTTGAGTTCCTACAACTCAACCGGTGCCATCCTATGAGGAGTCATAGAAATGGGTGACGTACCAGGGTGTAACTCAATACAGAAGTCTACATCCCTCATGGTATCCAGGTAGCTCAAATCGGGAAAAACATCCTCATGCTCACAAACTACTCGGCGGATCAGTCTTGTCTCACCTCGTCCTCCTAGGAGTAAGGCTTGCTAGCTAACCTATCAGTACACTTTTGTGCCATGCGGAGTTGTACACGGTTTTTTGGGTAAAACATCGTGCTTATCCTTGAAGCGTGAACATGTGAATGCGGAGTCTTTATTATTGTGGCGGTAACTCTCCTACGTTCACAATTAATGACAACTCGGTGTGCCGTCAACCAGTCCATCCCAAGGATGACATCACACTCTGACATGTCCATTACCCTCAGGTCCACAGTGAGTAGAATCCCAAAGATCTCTTATACCGCCCAACCCGACATATCGGATCCACACTCACCCAGTTCTAGGGGAGAGCTACATCTGACGGCTTTTCCGAGTACACCGACCTCTAAGCTGATTCTCTCACACATGATGCAACAATAAATGAATGTGATGCACCAAAATCAAATAGTATTCTTGCCCATAGGCGAGATAGTAGAAACATACCCATTATAACTGACTGATCCGCTAGCTCAATCGGTGGTACAACTACGTAGATACGCCCTTGGGTCCTTGAAATCCCGGCTTGACCTCGACCCATGCTCAGCCTGCAAGCATGCATTGCAGCATAAGGCACTTGTGCGGAGACAGCAGGACTATCTTTGGTTCCTACAGCCGTCTTAGGGTAAGAAGGAACATACTGCATCTGTGCACATCCCACTAATGACTAGGACCGTTCAGTCACAAACCTAGGATCCTTGCCTTTGAGACGATCCCGCTTCATATGTCTAGACGTGCTTAGTGGAAACATGTCATCAGTCCTGATTGGCTAAGAGCCCTAAAATAGCCGCAGCCTTGATAGCCGCGGCCCTATCCTTGAAACCCTTGTGAACTAGAAGCCTTCAGTTTCTTTCCCGAACTAGAAGAAGGTTGGCCCTCCTTCCTTTTGTCACTAGCACTCTCATCTCGGATGAACGTGCATCTTCTATCTCTCTCTCTCTATGGTCATAGTTGTCCTGACCATAGAGTCCATGTCTTGTAAGAGGAATCCCACAATCTTTCCCCGAATGGACAACTTCAGACCATTCTCAAACTTTCTCACCTTGGCCATGTCTGTGGCCACATAATCGTCAGCAAAACAGGCTAACTCTGTGAACTTAGCCACGTATTCCATCATTGTCATCGTTCCTTGCTTTAGCTCGAGAACTCTCGAGAACCTTTGCATATCTGCTTCGGTTGCCAAAAATTTTGCTCAAGAAGAGCTCATGGAACTCTACCCAAGTCATTGCCTCTAAATTCCCTCAAAGGTCTTGACTCAATCCCGACATACTTGAGATTCACGCCACAGTGGAATCTGGCTAGTCCTAATCTTTATCGTATCGGAGGTGATTTCCATAGCCTCCAATATCTTCTCAATCTATCGGAACTAATGGTCAGCCACCATTGGATCCCCTCCTCCCGTGAATGTCGAAGTATGATGTGTAAGACCCGAGAAAATTCCAATTTTTAGAAAAATGGCAAAATAGTAATTTTGGTAAAAATCCAAAATTACATAGATCTTGGACTGTGAAAGCAGTTTCCAGATTGGAATCGTCTCACGAAATCTAGCCACCACGTTGAATTTCGTCGAATTAGGGAACAGTCGAATTTGCGTTTGAACATCAAGTATAAGTGCGAAGTAAAATGATATTTGATGTGACAAAAGTCACATATAACTTGTGCTCATGTGACACATGTTGCATGAGTATAGAAATTATGGGAACGGACGGCCGAGATCGTGCCATGTGTTGAAAATCCAAAGCTTGGGGACATAGATGTCATTTTTGAATTGTAAATGAGGATAAGACAAAATAGAAAATGGTGTTGTCTCCTTCAAATTGGAGAAAAAAAACGTCGCGATAGGTAGGGGAGAGAGCGAAAGTCTGAGCTTAGGTTTTTTTGTGATTTTCTTTTAGAGAGAGAGCACCTTCTCTCTAAGATTACGGGAGATCGGAACGTCGGATTCCTTCGGGCCAAGAAGGAAAGTTGTTCTACTCGGCGAGGGCTTCGCGTGGAGTGGAGTTTTGGGAGTTTTACGCAAATTTCCCGGGTGAGGTGAGGTTTCATCCTACTTGAAGTTACACTTTGTTTAAGTGTTTTGTTGATGTTCCCGATTAGTTGAGGGCCTTGAACAACCCGTTTGATCGGTCCCCAAAACTTGGGGCCAGAGTGTTAGAATTTTATGGAGCCCGTTTGGGCGATCGTGGCTTGAGTTCACGATTTGCTTGGGCATGTTGAGTGATGATTTATTCAATTAATTCATGATTTGGTGTGTATGAGGCCGGAAATGGCCATGAAATTCGGGTTCATCAAGTGGAACCGATGTTAGATGTTGGCCGTGAACAGTAACCCGAGGTTTTCACTGTTTATGTGAATAGTGTTCATGAATTATTTTGTGAGAAAATGAGGATGGTTGAGTAATTCAAATTAAATTGCTCGTGTTTGTTAATTAACCTATGTGAGCTAATTTTTTGTGTGATTGATGGTGAATGTGCATAACATGTTTTATGTGCTTTAATTATGTTAATATATATATACATGTTTTTATATATTAGCATGTGTTGTATAAATCTGTGTTGAAATGACATACTGCATTTCATATGCACCGGGATAACCTAGAAGTTAGGTGTGCGTGCATGTCATGAAAAATTGAAAGAAAAACGAAAACGTTTTCGAAAGGAATTTCACAAGATGAATTTCCAGAGAATGGGGTTGGGAGACGGTCCAACTGATCATTTTGGATGAGGACCATGAAACGTTTCGGGTTCTCGACACATTAGCCTCGGAGGGAATGATCCCATATTTTTGCAGGCCACGTTCGGTAGTATAATTTCAAAAACAACAAGTTTTTGTTTTGAAAGTGATATTTTTCTCATACATGGCTTAGCCGAGGTGTGAAATTAGGTGAACTCGGAAATGGGTTGGTCGTTTAGACATTCAAGTAGGATCACGAATTTTGAGTGTGTGTTTACATAGGAGCATTGCATATGCACTTAGGTGGGGAGTAACCCATTTAGGGTGATTCCACTACTGGGCAATAGCTCACCCTGTCGAGGGATATTATTTTCATGTACAGGGAGCGTGCGAGGAGACGGCTCATCCTAGAGGCCGATACTGAAGAAAGTCGGGTTATGGCTTTGGTGTTTTAGAATACATGTATTAGAATGTTGTAAACTTTTAATATGTGTTGTATAAGAGTAAACTTTTAACTCTTGAAACTATGGTATATAGTTAGTGTATATTGGGTAGAGCTCATATTGGGTTATATTGGATTGTTTGGGATAGGTTTGTATTTGGGTAGAGCTCCCCGTACAAAGGATACTCTGCCCGATTTTCGTGAATAATGTCAGTTTGAGCATTCCCAGGTATTCCATATGAGGTTGACGAGTAATCAACGGACCCCGGGATTTGGGCGTCACATGATGTTTTATCGCTCTTGAGGTTGTTGACCACTGCTTGACCCCCAGCTGCACTAGCACATTGCAATGCGGTAAGCCTTGACCTGTAGCCTCCGTAAAGGCTTTCTTTGGTAAGCGGGTGATAGTTGTCTCGCCCCTGGCGAGACTGACCTCCACGTCCTCGTCCTCGACTTGCCATCTACATGTCAAATGTGATAGGGTCCTCAAATCTCTATCTCGGTCTAGCTAGTAGTGCACATGCCAATATAATAGACTTTATCATCATAGGCTACACCGTTCATCCTTGTTCGAATCCCTAAGGTTATGTTTTCTAACCCTAGTGTTCATCTTTTCCTATATACATTCTACCATGTATATATAATTCACGCAATCACAAACATGGAACACACATCAAAGCATAACATGAAACATGCAGTGGTCTAAACCGTCCCAAAAACTCATAGGTAATCTTATACAGACCCCCGATGCAAACTGACGTTGGCATCAAATACCGAGCAATAGGTAATCATAAACCTATGCCCTAACACCAAGCTGTGATGCTTGTACCAAACATTGAGTTCCAGGTAATTCGCATACCTTAGCTTTGATACCAAGCTATAACGCCCCAAATCCCGGAGTTTTTTTTTTTTTTTTTTTTTGGGGCTACTGGACAAGTCTATCGCGACAAAGAAATCCTTGTCACGATAGAATTCCTCTGTCGCGCACGAAGTCCCTTGTCGCGATAGAAACTAAGCTCTTGGATGTGTTTCATCCCCCAGTGTACCTCTAGTACCTGAAAATATTTTTCCCACGACGGGGTGAGCAATGCCCAGTAGATGAATTCTCCTACAAGGGCTACTCCCCACCTAAGTGCACATGCAATGGCAAACACACACACATTCAAGTAAAAGTCACATTCATACTCGAATGTCTACATGTCATGCCCGTACCTCGAGTTTTTCGCCCTGCTCCTCTGTGCACCTGTATGAAAAATTGTTTCAAAACAAAGATTTTTGTTTTGAAAACTCGTTGGTCAATGTCCGATATAATTTATTGGACAACCCTCCGATATAATTTATTGGACATACTCTGATAAAATTTGTTGGACAACCCTCCGATATAATTTATTGGACATACTTCAATAAACTTTAGTGGACATACTCCGATATAATTTATTTATTGGACAACCCTCCGATATCAAATTCATTCAAAACCGATGTCATGCACTCACACCCGTTTCACGCGATGTCCCTGTGCATATGAAATGCGGAATGTCATTTCATGCCAATTCATGTTACATGCATGATGAGAACTACATGCAACATTAATAAATCATGGATAATTATACTTTCTACATAATTCACATCTATGACACCCCAATTTTTCGAGGGTCCCGTTGCCAACCCGTCAACTGCTGAAATTTTACGTCTTAGGTAGTCTTGCACCTAAGTCTTGAATGCCCAGGATCGGTACCAGCTACCTATAGTTATAGGATTTTCGGCACCACTTCCATACGTCCCTTCACCAGGATCCATTCATTCATATTTAAATCTAAAATATGAAAAGAAAATAAATAATTATAATCCGTAGGGGTTCGATCACGGCCCTCTTACCATAATTACATACCCGACTATTTATACAATAGTCCAAAAGAATTTTTTAAAAATCCTTTTATACAAAACACTTTTACAAGAAATGTTTTCGAGGCCACATAATAGGCCTCCTTCTCCAATCACGGCCTCGTGGACACCGTCTCCTGTACATTAGTATACCTAAAAGGAAGTCACGATGGGGTGAGCAATGTCAGTAGAAAATTTTCCTACAGAATACTCCCCACCTAAAATGCACATGTAATGGCGTACATAAAACACTTGATCATATTCCATATAAATAATGCAATCACATATGGAATATTGTGTCATGCGCATGAGATGGGCGCCTCGTACCCCCAACCCAAGTCCCGACTAACTCCCTCACACCTGCAACACCAAGTGTTAAAACCAGTCATTAGTGTTTCACCCAATGACTTAAACTATTGGACAACCCTTCAATATTTAATTAAATTTTTTTATCAAATCCCGTGTTTTGTTCAAGGACCACGTCTTTTTCGGGGTCACACAGTAGGATCGATGCGCGCCTTCCGACATTTTTACGGGCTCACCGTCGGTGATCATGTCTAACCGCATATAAATTTGAGTCTTTCACCACGGGGAGGGATCTACCCCGTCTTGCTGCCCGAGCCGCACGTGATTTATATTTATTATTGTTTTATACAGCGTGGTTCTCGATTTTGGGCGTTGTCCTAATTACGAGCTCTGTACATTCACGAGAATGGTGAATAAACGATACCACCCTTTTGAGCTACGACGATATGATCCGCATATGAAGGCAATCATGCCATTCACGCTATGTCATGCTACATGCCTGATAAAAACTCATTACAACATTTATAAATTACGGATAATTATATTTCCTACATATAATTTCCATTCATCACAATTTCCATGTTAATATATCACGCAAGCACATATTAACATGATTTTTACACACAATAGCATATTAGTTATTTTTTCAACAATAACACACAAAATGGCCCAAATCTCGGACCCATATAAAACAGCACACCTCTTAGTCCCTTCACGTCCATGAACCTTTTTTTTTGTTCCATTCATCACCGAATCATTGTGATACTAAAACACACAACAAAACCAGAAGACATCGATCCGGGATCAAAGCAAACCTCAACACGAATTAAGATGCTTTGGACTTGATCCCAAAATTTCCAATGTTGATTAAATCTTGGGGACTAAATCTAAGGCATCACGGCCCCGAAGACAACCTATGTCATTACATGGCTTTTAGGCTAAAACCATTCCAAGTAGGAAAATTCCCTACCTCGCGGAGTTTGACGAAAATCCAAGATATTGGTACCCGCAGCGTGGCAGCGTCGTGGATGGAGCTTTACTCTCGGACCGTCGGGTTGTTGCGTCGAGCCGGGGAAAATCCCTTTTTCGTTTCTCTCTTCTTTCTCTCTCTCTCTCTCTCTCTGCTCAGTTCCTCCTCTCTCTCTTTCCTTGTTTATCTCCCTTCTTCTTTTTCTTTCTTTTCCTTTTCTTTCCTTTCCTTATCCACCAAATCCCCCCTCCTTGTTTGTTCCTAACTCATTTTCTCATTTTCTCCCTTTTCTCTCATTCTTCTTTCTCTTTCTTTTTCTTCATTTTCTCTTTTGGATTACCATCACCCGTATGGTCCACAAGTAGGAAACTTCCTCCCCACTTCCTCCATGCCACATGCCTCTCCACAAATTTTCTTAATTTCTAAATTTTTCTTTATTTTTCCTTATGTGACACATGGCTCAATGTGAGTCATTTAAACAATTTCACTACATGGATCATGCCATGTGTCACTCCCTTAGGGTGCCATGTGGCATTCACATGATCATGCCATGTGTCTGGAGTGCCTCGAAAAACATAAAATTCCCTCTTTCTCGAGAATCAGCGAAATTTGTGAGGATAACTAGATTTCGTAAAACAAATTCAACGATGAAGTCCATTTTGTTATCCGAAATCTAGAAAATTTATAGTTTTCAACCAAATTTACCATTTTACCCTTGTTAAGAAAAATTGAATTTTTCTCGAGTTTTACATTCTTCCCCCCTTAATTGAATTTCGTCCCCGAAATTCACACCCACTAGCACACACAAACACATGCATATGTAATAATTATTCTAGTGCCACAATTTTAGACAACGCACCTCCATCCTCAAATAGGAAGGGATAAGTGGCTTGCATCATGTCTTTGCGTTCCCTAGTTGCCTCCTCCACTCCTCGGTGTCGGAACAACACTTTCACTAGTCGAACGGTCTTGCGTTGCAAAACCTGATTCCGGCTATCCAAGATACGTAATGGTCCCTCCTCGAAGGTCTCATCAGTATCAACAGTAATCTCTCCTCAATCCACTACATGAGTTGGATCTGGAGTATACTTCCGGAGCATGGAGACATGGAACACCTCATGGACACCTAATAAACTCGAAGATAATGTCAACCGATACGCAACTGTGCCCATCCTCTCAAGTATCTCGAAGGGCCCAATATACCTCGCTTCCACTTGGTTGTCGAATCGGCAATTCTCTCTTAAGCGTCATCTTACCCACCTCGAACTCACAGAGGTCGTATGCGATGCATCGTATTAGCTCTTCTGCCCGATCTGGCCAGCAGAAGGCAGCAACATCAAACCCACCTTCCTCGGAGGTGTCTAATCAAATCGGACCAATGATAGAACTCTCTCCCTCATCCAACAAATCGGGGATTGGCATGGCCTCCCATATAAGGCCTTATAGGGTGTCATCTGTATACTCGCCTGATAACTGTTGTTATAGGCGAATTCCACTAAGGGTAAGTGCTCTTCCCAACTACCCTTAAGATCCAAGACGCATGCTCGTAGCATGTCCTCTAAAATCTGTATGGTCCTCTCCAACTGACCATCTATCTACGAATGAAACGCAGTGCTCATCATGAACTGTGTCCCCATGGCCTTTTAGAAACTCTACCAAAAGTGTGTCATAAACACAGGATCCCTGTCAGATGGTATGGTTAGCTGATGCAATAAATATAAATTGGAATGATCTCTCGAATATACAACCGGTAAAATTCCTCTAGTGTGAAGGTCATCCGCACTGCCAGAAAATGTGCTGACTTAATGAGCCAATCTACTATCACCCATACCGCATCATGCCTCCATGATTAATCTACTGCAAGTGGGTCCTGAGTCCATGCGTGACATCTTCCACTTCCCATGACTACCTCACAATGGTGAGTAGCCTTCAGCGGCTTCTAATGCTCATTATGACACACAATGACACGTGAGACATAGGCGAACAAAATGCACTGCGATATTAAAGCTAATTCTGCTCAATGATGCGGAGACGAAGATCTGGTATGCCCGTGCCACTGGTGCAATGAAAGCGGAGATGGAACTCCCGGAGGATCCTCTGTCTCGTATCTGTCGGAGTTGGGAACCACTGACCCGCCCCTCGAGAAGACTACATATGTGTGGATGGCTGACCGTCACTGTACTGACGTACCCGGTCCTTAATGGATGATATCTCTATGTCCTGCCCTTGGGACTCAATCACCCTACTTAATAGGGATGGCGTAGCTACCCGACCTCCTGTGACTCCACAGGCGATCGGCTATCTTGTAGCTGAGCTGTCCCGCGGAGTCTCTGACATCTGCCCTCAGGGAATTACAACGGTACCCGTGACTTCCTGCGGCGCATCGGCCTTCCATTTGTCTTACGGGATGGTAGTAAAGTGAAGTCATAGTCCTTCAAATACTCCATCCATCTGCGTTTCCTCATGTTGAAGTCCCGCTGTGTGAAAATATACTTCAGACTCTTGTGGTCTGAAAATACCTCAAACTGCTCACCATACAAGTAGTGGCGCCAAATCTTTAAGGCAAAGACAATGGCCGCCAACTCCAGATCATGTGTAGGGTAATTCTACTCATGATTCTTTAGCTATTTGGAACGATAAGCTACAGCCCTCTCGGACTACATCAAGACACATCCCAGTCTGTCCCTAGAGGCATCACAGTACACCGTGTACCTCTGTCCCTATTCCGGGACTATCAAAATGGGCGATGTAGCGCCCCGAATCCGGGGGTCCGTTGACTGCGAATCAACTGCGAATACTCGTGAATGTCCAAGGGTAACTTCGACGGAAGCTCAACGAAAATCGGGCAGAGTCTCCCTTGTACAGGGAGCTCTACCCACGGTACATAACCTGTCCCAAACATCAATATCATGAGTAAAAACGGCCACTTGGGCCCATACAACAATACTCATCAATATACATTAACCAAATACATATATCTCATATGGTTCAAGAGTTAATAAATTACTCTTATACAACATATATTGAAAGTTTAAAACATTCTAATACATGTATCAACTATAACACCAAATCCATAACCCGGCTTTCTTCTAAAATGGTCTCTATGATGAGCCGTCTCCTACGTACGCTCCTTGTACCTGAAAATATAATTTTCGATAGGGTAGGCTAATGCTGATGGTGGAATCACCCTAAATGGGTTACTCTCCACCTGAGTGCACATATACGTGCTCGATGAAAAACACACATTCAAGTAAATGTGTGATCCTATGAATGTCTGCATGACTGACTCCTTTTGAGTCCTCACAGAGCTCCTCACCTTGCCCCTAAACACGTATGAAACATTATTTTTCAAACAAGGATATTTGTTTTTAATTGTGGGCTACCCTCCGATATAAGTAGTGGACCGACTCCGATTATCTATTTAGTGGACAACCCTCCGATGTATTTCAATTGGGCCGACTCCGACGATTGATATTTCTTATGGACTACCCTCCGATATTGAAATGGACACGCTCCGATAATTATATTTATTAGTCCAACCTCAAACCATTCTCTCAAGAATCGCCTCATGCACTCACTCCTATTGTTCTAGGGTGCCCAGTGCATATAGATACATAATCTCAATTCAATACAATTCATATAACACATACGAAATATACCATAACATGCATATATATACATAATTCAAATCACACAAACATGTTATGCAATTTCACAGTCCGTTACACCAAAAATTAGCTCACGTGGGCTAATCAACAACCACGAACAATTCGATTTGAATTATTCAACCAAACACATTATTTCACAAAATTTATTTTGTGAATACTATTCACGTGAACAGTGAAACCCTCTGGTTACTATTCACGACAAAACACCAAACATCGGTTCTACTTCGTGAACTCGAATTTATAGCCATTTCCGGCCCCATACACGCCACAATACAATTTATTGCACAATTTATAAAATTAATAGCTGAGCAGCCCGTGGGCCGGTCCGCGGATTTGTCCATATGGTTTTCAAAAACCGCATCCGGTTCCAAGGTTTGGGCAGATCAAGCGACGTTCGAGCCTCGAGCCAACAGCATCCACAAAACACTTAAACAAAGTGTAAGAAGTAGGATGAAACCCTACCTCACGGAGTTGTAGCTCATGTGGAGGCCCGCTCGTAGGCCCCTCGCCGCTTAAGTGACTTTCTTTCTTGCTCAGAAGGAGAATTCGTGGTGGATGCCCGTAATCACAGAGAAAGTCCACGCTCTCTCACTGAGTTTGAAAAAATAAGCTCACTGCATCATTTCTCCCCTCTTCCACGTTTTCCCTTTGGCTTCTTAAGGAAGAAAGCCACTATTGGCTAATTTGTCTTATTATCATTTAACTATTCACCTAATGCCTTCAAATCTTGGATTTTTGACATTTGGCACTACCTCTGCCGTCCATTTCCATCATTTCTCTACTAATGCAACATAAGTCACATGAGTGCATGTTATAAGTGACTTTCGTCACATCACATGTCATTTTACGGCACCCGATACGTGATGCCTCGAAAAACGTACAAATTCCGACTATCTCGAAATTCGACGAAATTCAACGTGTTAGCTAGATTTCGAGAGACGATTCCAACGGTGAAATTCGTTTCATCATCCGAGATTTAGAGAATAAATTTCGGATTTTTACTGAAATTACGATTTTACCCTTTTTCCATAAATTGGAATTTTCTCGGGTCTTACAGCTGAAGTAAGCATCCTTTTCAACTCTTGGAATGCCTTCTCACACGAGTCACCCACTCCAGACTTGACCCCGCTGGGTCGATCAGGTCATAAGTCTTTGCTAAGCGGGAGAAATCCTCGATAGAACCTCTGTATTACCTTGATCCCAAAGCTGCGTATCTCAAGACTAACCCCGGCCTCTCCCGACTCATAACAACCTCTACCTTGTCGGGGTCTGCGACACACAAGTAGACACCAAGCGTGTCCAAATTTCACCTCGGTAAGCGAAACTCCCGCTGGCGAACTTGGCATACAACTGATGGTCCCTAAGTGCCTGGAGAACAATCCTCAAATGATCCTCATGCTAGTCCTTAGATTGGGAGTAGATCAAAATGTCGTTAATAAAGACCACAACAAACTGATCTAAGTAGGGTTGGAATACCCTATGCATGAGATCCATGAATGCTGTCGGGGCATTAGTCAACCTGAAAAGCATCACAGTGAACTTGAAATGCCCATACCACGTCCTAAACGTTGTCTTAGTGATATCAGCCTCCCTAACTCTCAGCGATGATACTTGGGTTAGAAAGGTCTATCTTGGAGTAGACTTGCCTTTGGTGATCAAACAAATCGTGATCCTCGGTAATGAATCTGATTCTTGACCATAACTACGTTTATTGTCTATAATCAATGCACAGTCGAAGAGTCTTGTCCTTCTTCTTAGCAAACAGAACCAGAGTGCCCCATGGTGAAGTGCTCGGTCTAATAAAACCCTTGTCCAACAATTCCTACAGTTGGACCTTGAGTTCCTACAACTCAACCAGTGTCATCCTATGAGGAGTCATAGATATGGGCGAAGTACCAGGGTGCAACTCAATGACAAAGTCTACATCCCTATGTAGAGGTAATCCGGGTAGCTCATCCGGAAAAACGTCCTCATACTCACAAACCACCTGAGGTAGACTCAAATCCTGTCTTGCCATGTCCTCAAGCGTAAGGCTTACTAGTCAACCCATTTGTAAGACCCGAGAAAATTCTAATTTCTGGAAAAATGGCAAAATCGTAATTTTGGTCAAAAATCCAAAATTTATTCTCTAGATCTCGGATGAAGAAACGGATTTCACCGTTGGAATCGTCTCGTAAAATCTAGCTAACACGTCGAATTCCGAGATAGTCGGAATTGACACGTTTTTCGAGGCATCTCATTTCGGGTGTCAATAAACGACATGTGATGTGACGAAAGTCACCTATAACATGTACTCATGTGACACATGTTACATGAGTAGAGAAATTATGGAAATGGATGGTCTAGATAGTGTCAAGTGGCAAAAATCTAGAGGAAAGGATATAAATCATCATTTATAACTTTTAAATGATAATAGGACGAAATACGAATAGTAGTCTGTCTCCTCCTTATGATGAGAAGCAAAAACGTGGGAAACCAGAAAATGAGATGCAGTAGCCGATTTTGACATTTTTAGTGAGGGAAGACATCCACTTCTCTCTAATTTGTAAACGTCAGGCCGTCGAGTCGTCGGGACAAGAGAATCACTGCGCATCGAGGCCTGCGCGTGGGTTAGGTTTGGGAGTTTTGACAAACTCCATATGAAGCTGGTTCCGTCTATAACCTCTTAGTGTTAAGATGGATTAGAAGGTAAAATAAATCTCTACATTAGATTGGTGAATCTCATGCCATTGAAATTGTCAATTTAAGGTTGACGGCTAAATTAGTTTGTTCCAGTCCAAAAGAGATCCAATACAATACATGATCTTTGTAGGGGTGTATAAGAGCACTAAGTGTCCCCATTGTAATATTTTGGAGATGAAGTAGGAAATGATAAATTATGGAACCGGAATTTTGAATTGCTAGTGCAAGAATGCAATTGTAATTGACCATCAGGGACATGTAAGTCATAAAACAAGTAGAGATGGTACATGTAGAAATAAAACAAGTTACGATTGCAATATTAAAGAATTAAGGACCAACTTGCAGGTGGAGGAAATTTTGAAGTATAAATGGCCATGAGACAAACCAAATCATATTTTGGTCTCATTTGGTTAGGAGGGCAAAAACGGCTAGGAGGAGGAGAATAGAGGAAAAGGAAGAGGAGAAGAGGAGGGAAGAAGAAGGAAGACCAAAAATCCGGTATGTGTTTGCCTTGGAATCATGGGTAATTAGATTCTTAAGGTTTGGTATGGAGATTAGATTTGCTCCTTTGGTCTAGGTTTTGTGCAAGATCACATAAACCTTTGAATTTGTTGGGGTTATGAGGTTAAGCGATTGGTGGAAAAATAAACATGGAACATCAAATTATATGATGTTTAGAAGAATTGGTGGACCTTTGGGTGAATTCATAGATTTTCACCTAGGGTTTTGTTAATAGAGTTCCAAACCACCAATACACAAGTGGTATAGAGTGGTTTGAATGACTTTCATGTTGATTTTTGAGGGTATTACGGTTTGAGGATTGGTTGTAAAAAAAAAAAACAAAGGAGAATGTTGGGTTTTTAAAGTGCTATCGAAAATTTTGTAAAACCCTTGTTTTTGTTTGGCTATAAATTAAGTTAGAATCATCCAAATGAATTGATTTCAATTGATGAAACCATAAGAGATAGGGATACAAATTTATAGAAGGGACCAAGAGAAAATTGTATCTCAAAACCAATAGATTTGAAAGGTGAACTCGTGTAGCTCAACGATTTTGCTGTTTGGGTATGGTTGTAGTGTTTTGGTCATAAGTAGGGTTCACTCATCCAAATTGAGTGATTCAAAATTCTAGGTAAAATATGCTTCTAGGGAATAATTTAGCTGAAGGAGTTCAAGCGAGAATTTTAACCCCGAGGTGCCTAAAATATTTCCAAATGGAGCTAATAATGCGGATTAAAACTGCATGATTTGGAGTAATCTAGATACAAATACAATAACTTGAGTTTTGGTGATCCAAATTGGGTGATTCCAATTGGAGGAAGAAACCTTAGAACCATAGCTTCCAAATGAGTGAAAACAAAAAGGCATGTTCGTGTGTGACTAGAAGGTGATATAAATGAGCCGTAGGAAGAGAGCCGAAGAAACGGAGCCGACGGCGTGCTTCCACGCTGCATTATGAAACATCCGTTTGAGTAAAAATATAATTTTCGTTCCAAGCCTTCAGAAATTAAACGGACCGGCGTGGGGTGATCCACTAAGAATTCGAAAACTAAAACTTTTACATAAAAATCGGGATTAGAGTCTCGGTTTAGTAGAAACAAGTTGGGAGGATATATGAGAAAATGGTCTTAATTGAGATTCTTGACCTTATAGTTGAGAATTGAATTTTTGTCACTAGTAATGATGAGGAATATTGTGTAGGTGGGCCACGGGAAGGCGGCGATCCACGAGCCTCGTAGAAAGCATTGGGAGTGACGGCTTCAAAAGGTAAGTGGTTTACCACTTAAGATCCTTTCGATTTCATGCAATTGGTTGATGTTGGTAATGAATATGGTAGTTAAGTAATCAAAAAAGAAAATATTTGAAAAAAGAGTTTTAGAAGTTACAAAACGAGTTAGATTTGTGCTTTTGACACTAAGTAAATGTAGTTTTTAAACCCATGTATATTCCTTAAGATATAATGAGATTTAGCGTTATGTGACGACGCAATAAATTCCGTCCATAGTCGCTCACAATAAAGAAAAATTAGCACTATGCGACGATGCAGAAAATTCCGTCCATAGTTGCTCAGTTTCATAGAAAGTATAAGCGCTACGTTGCGAAGCAGACAATTCTGCACGTAGTTGGCTATTTGTATAGTTTGGCACTACGTGGCGATGCAGTAAATTCCGCTCGTAGTTGCCTAGAGTTTTAGCACTACAATTGCGATGTAGTAAATTCCGTATTGTAGTTGCTCAGTGATAAGCTTTAGAGCCCTCGATGCGATCGCGATGGGATTTAATGCTTGTGTAGTGGTTAAGATGACTTAGTAAACTGCGTTGGCGTTGGTTTTAAATGCGTGATGGTTAAAATAATTAAAGGATACATAGGGGGTTTTTGAAAGAAATCATAAAACAAATGATAAATTGTTATGTTAGTGTATGTGATATATATCTTCCCGTTGCACTAACTTGTTTTGTTCATTTGTAGCTATTTATATTCCATTGTGTGCTATCGCGGACGACAGGATGTCATCATTTTGTTGTTTATATAGGTGGGCGATTTATGACCGATGACGTAAAACTTTATGTATAAGATGGATATGTAATTGAACAACATATATTTGGATTTTGAAATTGTAGCATTGTAAATATCCATGCATTTCATATATATGATGCATCTAGATATATTCTAATTAATTTTGTAAGTTTGTATTTATAAATTGAGAATTGAATGTTGATGTGGCATGTTGGTGGAAATATGATAATGATTATTGCAAGTTTGAGAATAAAGAAGTTGGGAGGAATTGAGGTATTAGTAGAAGTGTAAATTTCTTGGCCGGAGTAAATTTTGGTTTATCAAAATGCGGCCGTTATGCTGCCGAAAATTTTATAAAAATATTTGAAACAAAAGTTGCAAAAAATTTTATTACTCCCAACTAATTAAAAGAAAATTTAATTTATGAGTTTAAACGAGTAAACCGGTTATAGAAAGTTAGGGTTCACTTCTCGGATTTCTTCGATCCAACGAGTCGGTTTCGAGGAGTCCGTTGAAGTGCCCGGCAGGATCCTCCAGACAAGAGTTTAGATAAGGTCTGGGAAGGGTCCTGTCACTCCATGAGGTAGGGGATTTATCCTACTTGGGTTTTACACTTTATTTAAGTGTTTTATAATGTTTCGGTTGGATTGAGGCCGTGAGGGGCCGTTTGATCGGTCCCAAAACATGGGACCGAGTTGTGGGAATTTTTTAATCTCGTTTTGGACAGTGTAGTCACTGTTTGGACGGCTAGAGGTGGGTTTTATGCAATAAATTGTGTTTTGTGTGTATGAGGCCGGGAATGGCCATGCAAATTCGATTCCACCAAGAGGAACCGATGTAGGAGGAGTGGGCTGCCCGTGGACAGCCCACTTGCTCTGTTATGGGACTGTAAAAACAGACCCAATTTGTATGAAATGGACCATAAATGTCCATGTGTTTTGGCATTTGAATTGTTTGATGTGAGTGGCTTGAGTTGATTAATTAAAGAAATTAATAGGTTAATGCTTGATGTGTTATCATGATGCCATAATTATATAGAATATAATTGTGGGTGTGGGCCATTGGAAACGGAATTGTGTTTAGCTCAAGTGAGCAAATTTTGGTGATGGTTGATATTGTTGAATTACATGTGGTGTAATTGTAGATTGGATTGTTATGCATAATTGATATAATTGTATGTATTGAGTGAAATGGCATGTCGTTTCATATGCCTTTGGGGTGACTAAAAATTAGGTGAGTGCATGACGTAGAAAATTGAAGAAGCGAAAGCGTTTTTGCGGAAAGGAATTTCACGGGATGAATTTCGAATGGGGTTGAGGCGGTCCAGCGGATCATTTCGGATAGGGACCATGATGATTGTTCGGAAGGTTCTCTAAACACATTAAGCCTCGGAAGGTAGTCCAGTATTTTCGCAGATCGCCCGGAGCAAATATGGTTAAACAATGAATTTGTTTTGAAAGATGTTTTCCTCGCGAAAGTGACCTTGGGCAGTGTGAGGTTGGTAGGATGGTTGCGTGGAGTTGAATCATATGGGCATTCAAAGTGGATCTGATATGTAGATCATTAGTAACAGTGAATGTGTTGCTTGGTGGATAGCCCATGTAGGTGGTTCCCTCTTTGGGCGCCCAGCTTCACCTGTGGAGGGTGTATTATTTCAGATGCAGGAAGCGCACGAGGAGACGGCTCATCCCCAGAGGCCGGGATTTGAGAAGCCGGGTTGTGGCTTTGGTGTTTTAGTTGGATACATGTATTAGAATGTTTTAAACTTTTAATATGTGTTGTATAAGAGTAGACTTTTAACTCTTGAAAACATGATATATAGTTGATGTATGATGATGGGTATTGTAGTATGGGCCCAGGAGGCCGTTTTTATTCATATATATCTTCTGATGTTGATGTTGGGACAGGTTTGTTCTTGGGTAGAGCTCCCCGTACAAAGGAGACTCTGCCCGATTTTCATGAGGGAGGTCGGGTCACCCGACCTTCATAAGTGTTTCCGCGGGTTAACGGGTAGTCAACGGACCCCCGAGATTTGGGGCGTCACAACTTGGTATCAGAGATAAGGTAAACGATTACCTTGGGAGCTCGATGGGTGTAGTTATAAGTTTAGTCCTGATACCAACTTCACATCTTGGTATCAGAGCCTAGGTTTATAAATACCTAGAGCTTAGTATCAATAAGTTAGGTATACGATTACCTAGGGCTTGGGGGACTTGGGCTGGCGACGGTCTTAGAGTGTAAAACTTAGGTATATGAATACCTAGGGATTGAAGGATTTGGGCCAAGGCCATAGTCTTTAAGAGATAAGAACATCACCACTTGGTGGCTTGATGTTAGAGTTAGGTATGTGGGTACCTAGACAATCACAGGATAAATATTAGGACACTGCATGCATGTGTTTTAGGTGATTGTTTGATGAATTTGGTGATTCATGTGTGAATGGTGTGTATAGCATGTTGATTGTTATGGTGTGTGCTTATGTGGTGAATAGCATAGGGGAGAAAATGGGAACACTAGGGTCATTAAAACCTTAGGTGTTAGAAAATTTTTTAAGTTTTATAGTGTAAAAGCGGAAAAGAAAATAAATGAAATAAATTTTAATAAATTTATTTGGTTATTGGATAATAAGAAATAAATTTTAATAAATTTTAAGGTTGAGCATTAGGGTTAGTGTTATAACAGGAGGTTGAAATTTTTTTTGGACAAACGGGTCAGAAATAAACCAAAAAAAAAATATATATATATATATATATATATATATATATAATAACATTATTTTTTGGTGGTTTTCAGTAGTTTGAATGAAAAAAAAAATGATGAGAATAAATTTTTCTAAGGTTTTACAGTGTGTAAAACTGGAAAAAATAAAATAAAATAAAATAAAATTTTATAAAATCAAATGAAATAAAATCTTTAAAACAAAATTTTCTAAAATAAAATTTTTTATCGAATATGATTTAATAAAATGAAATTATTGTCTGCATTACCTACGAATGCATGGACATAGTGTATAAAATTTTACGGAATATGAATAGTGTCTCGGGGCTATGGTTACGCCTTAGAGATAATATATTAGAATTGAACTTGCCATTTGACTTGTGTAGATGGCTAGTTGAGGGCGAGGACATAGAGAGCGTCCACGAGGTATTGGTCAGGCACCATCGGCTTTTTGACCCGGCGGGGCCTTCTTTGAGAGCCGTAGGGATTACATCGCCGCTATCGCACAGGCATGTGCAATAGTGAGCCAGGGCGAGTCAAAGCGACCTCGGTGTTTAAGTACATGCGTCCTCCAGTGATTGGGAGGTGGACTACGAGGTCGGGACGATTATGACCACAGAGGGGGAAGTAGATGTTATGTGAGGCATCCAGGATATGGGTGCTGGTACTAAGAGGAAGGGAGATCAACCTTCTTCTAGTTCGGGAAAGAAGTAGAAGGCTTCGAGTTCGCAAGGGTTCTAGAGCCCCGGTTATCCGGGCCAGGGACAAGTTAAGGTTGCCAGTCAGGATGGGCGAGATGAGTGTCTTGCCATTGCCAGGCCAGACATATGAGGAGGTGCCCCCGAGAGACAAGGATCGGGGTTTTTGGGGCGGTCACGGAGTCGATCGGCGGTGAAACGAGGAGATGACCGCAGTTTGTTCCTCCACCCCTAGTATGGGTCGAGGAGGAGGAACTAGTATCGGTCCCCGAGTGTCGTACTTCTTTAGTGCCGCGAGACGGGTCCACGTAGGCCAGGGCAGCGTGGGTCGGTCGAGCACGGGGTTTGCGGGGCCGAGTTCGGGTCCCGAAATTTGGTAGGATGGCGATGTTACCATTGCTTGCGATCAGCACGGGCATATGAGGCGAGATTGTCCTAGAAGGCAGAGGTCTCATAGTATAGAGATTGAGCATGCAGATTAGCTGGATATACAGGGTACGTTTCTACTCTTGCACTTGTTGACTAGAGTGGCGTTTAAATTAGATGCATCATATTCATTCATTAATGCATCTTGTGTGGTAGATTTGGGCTTAGAGGTTGAGGCCTTTAGAGAAACCAGATATGGATGTTCTTCCCTAGGGTGTAGGGTGAGAGTTGACCAGATAGGTCGGGATTGTGAGTTAGAGATATCCAAGATTCTGCTCAGGGTGGACCCCCGGGATTGGGGTGTCACAGTTTGGCAGTATTGCTTGCATGTGCACGAAGACATCGCGTCGAGTTGGGTGTGGTTACGCGGTATGGTCATTCCTACACCACTCTTGGTGAGTGTGGATTGAGTTTGTCTTTGGATTCGATCGATGAGACTAAGTAGTTCGAATCGAGGAAATGAAGAGTAGTGTGTGTTTGGCAAAGCAGAGGACGTTAATCCCCTAAGGTGAGAAACTGGAGTTAGGGTGAAGAGAGGTCTGCGGTAGTATCCGAAGGTCTGTGTGGAGTGTAAGAAACCGGGAGATATCCCGAATTTACGTGTGGGTGTAAGGGCAGGAGATATCCCAGACTACGTGTGTGGGTGTAAGAGACCCGGGGAAACATCCCAAATTTCTGTGTGGGTGTAAGAGACCTGTGGAAAAATCCGAAATTTCTGTGTGGGTGTAAGAGACTCGGGGAGCCATCCCGAATTTACGTATTGGGTGTAAAGAGACCGTGGAGATATCGAAAATTTATTATTGGGTGTAAGGGCCGAGTGGAGATATCGAAATTTTTATGTGCATGTAAGAGGCTCGAAGTGTAAGCCAAAGAATTATGTTGCCCGAGATTAAAACACACGGTCAAGTTATCACATAGACTTAGAGTTCAATTGATAGAGTCGGGAGTGACTCGAGATGAAAACCTGCAGTCAGTTATCCACATAGACTTAGAGTTGAGTGATAGGAGTCGGGTGACTCAAGATTTGGATACCTTTGGAAATTGCATTGGGTGTGTTGAGCGGTAAGGGCTCGGTAAATGGATCATTCGCGGTATGGACTAAGTGCTTGATCCATTAGTTGTGTCGGTGATTGTGACCTTGGGAAGGTCGGCGTTTACACCAAGCGAGGGTTGTGTAGGGGTTACGTGTTGTATGGATTATATACGGTGTTAGAGGACATCTTTGCGAGCGTCGTCCTGGATCATAAGACACAGCTGGGAGGAGCATTTTGCCCTTAGTGAATTACGCCTACAACAATAGTTATCGGCAGTATCTGAATGGCACCTGTATGGGGCATTGTAGGGAGACCGTGTAGATCACGGTGTGTTGGGTGAGGTGGGAGGAAGCCATCACGGGTCACGATCTGGTTAAAGACACCTCCGAGGAAGGTGAAGCGATGCGACGGCGTCTTCCTCACGGCTCGGAGGCGGCGGAGAAGAGTTATGCGGATGCCTGACGTGCGACCCTTAGAGTTCGAGTTGGAGATCCGTCTTCTTGAAGGTGATACCTAAGAAAGGAGTGGTCAGGTTTGGCAAGCGAGAGAAGTTATCACCAAGGTTCATTGGACGCTTCGAGGATACTTTCGAGATGGTAGGCCTTTATTCGCGTGCCGATTAGGCGTTCTGGCCGTGTCAGTGTCCACGGGGTATTTCATTGTCTTATCTTTCCGGAGTATCTCAGGATTCAGCTCATTGTGGTGGATTGGGGACAGATTGAGGTTGACACTGATGGGACCTTTAAGGAGGGACTAGTGTGCATTTTGGATAGCCTTGATCAGGTTTTGCGATGCAAGACCGTGAGGCTAGTGAGGGTGCTATGACGGCACTATGGAGTGGAGGAGTCAGCGTGGGAGCGCGAGGACACAATGCGGGCCACCTACCCCTTCTTGTTTAGGGATGAAGGTACGTGGTTTAGTCATTTAATAATTAAATGACGAGTTTACATGCATGGTAGAGTGCACGTTACATATGCATGTGAGTGATGTGATTGTCGAATTTGCAGGTGAAATTAGCACAAGGAGGAGAATGGGCAGAAATTGAAAATTCCAATTTTCGGAAAAATGGTAAAATCGTAATTTCGATCAAAAAAATCCGAAATTTATTCTCTAGATTCCCGGATGGCAAGCGAATTTCCACCAGTTGGAATTGTCTCGAAAAAATCAGCTAACCGTCAAATTCGAGATAGTCGAAATTGACCTTCACGTTTTGAGCATACGATGTTTCGTTTATAAAACAACATGTGATGTGACGAAAGTCACCTATAGTATGTACTCATGTGACACATGTACATGAGTAGAAATGATGGAAATGGACGGTCTAGATAGTGCCATTAGTAAAAATCTAGAGGAAGGATATAAATGTCATTTATAACTTTTAAATGATAATAGAGCGAAATACAAATAGTAATTATCCTCCTCGCCCATGAAATGAAGCAAAATGTGAAACTAAGAAAATGAAGTCACATTAGCCGATTTTGACATTTTGGTGAGAGGAACATCACTTCTCTCTGGGTTGTAGGCGATCCGGTAGTCGAGTGCGTCGGGACAAGAAAGAAAGTCGCTCTACGCATCGAGGCCTATGAGTGGGTTTCGGTTTTGGGAGTTTTTGACAAACTCCGTGAGGTAGGGGATTTATCCTACTTGGGTTTTACACTTTATTTAAGTGTTTTATAATGTTTCGATTTGGATTAGTAGTGAGGGACGTTTGATTGGTCACGAAAACATGGAATGAGTTGTCGAAGATTTTTAATCGTTTTGGATAGTGTAGTCAGCGTTTGGATGACTAGAATTGGGTTTTATGCAATAAATTGTGTTTGTGTGTATGAGGCCGGGAATGGCCATGCAAATTCGATTCCACCAAGAGGAACCGATGTAGGAGGAGTGGGCTGCCCGTGGACAGCCCACTTGCTCTGTTATGGGACTGTAAAAGCAGTCCCAATTTGTATGAAATGGACCATAAATGTCCATGTGTTTTAGCATTGGAATTGTTTTTTGATGTGAGTGGCTTGAGTTGATTAATTAAAGAAATTAATAGGTTAATGCTTGATGTGTTAACATGATGCCATAATTATATAGAATATAATTGTGGGTGTAGGCCATTGGAAACAGAATTGTGTTTAGCTCAAGTGAGCAAATTTTGGTGATGGTCGATATTGTTGAATTACATGTGTGGTGTAATTGTGAATTGGATGATATATAATTATTATATTGTATATATTGAGTAAAATGGCATAATGCATTTCATATGCTTTAGGGTAGCTAGAAATTAGGTGAGTGCATGACATGAAAATTGAAGAAAAGCAGCGTTTTTGGAAGAGATTTCACAGGATGAATTCCGGAGAATGGGGTTGGGAGACGGTCCAACAGATCATTTCGGATGAGGACCATGACTGTTCGGAAGATTCTCAACCTGTCGCCTCGGAGGGGTAGTCCCATATTTTTAGATACTTCGGTAGTATAGTTTTGAAAACAACAAGAATTGTTTAAAAAAAAGATGTTTTCTCATACGTGGCTTAGGCAAGTGTGAGGGAGTCGGTGAGGACTCGGGGTGTGAGTTGATCATGTAGACATTCAAGTAGGATCACACATGTACTTGAATGTGTGTTTTCATTGGAGCATTACATATGCACTTAGGTGGAGAGTAACCCATTTAGGGTGATTCCACTACTGGGCATTAATTTCGCCTGTCGAGGAATTATATTATTTAAGTCTGGGGGCGCACGGGAGGCAGTATGCAGAGGCCGAGTTGAGAAGAAAATCCGTTTGTGGCTTTGGTGTTTTAGTTGGATACATGTATTAGAAAGTTTTAAACTTTTAATATGTGTTGTATAAGTAGACTTTTAGCACTCTTGAATACATGATATATAGTTGATGTATGATGATGGGTATTGTAGTATGGGCCCAGGAGGCCGTTTTTATTCATATATATCTTCTGATGTTGATGTTAGGACAGGTTTGTTCTTGGGTAGAGCTCCTGTACAAGGCTCTGCCGATTTTCGTGAGGTCGGGTCACTGGAGCCAACTTCCTGATCTTTAGCGGGTTGGGTCAGTCAACGGACCCCCAAGATTTGGGGCGTCACACCATCAATTGTCCACTCTACCTAGAGTCGTACATGGTTTGGGGTAAAGCATCATGCTTCTCCCCCTGAAACGTAACACAATACCATCCTATGTGTAGGCGGTAACCCACCTACGATCATAATCAATGACGACTCTATGGAACATCAGCAGTCCATCCTAAGGATGACTTGTCGAACTCCGATATGTCCATGACCCTCGGGTCAGTGAGTAGAATCCCTGAGTCTCTAACTCTGAATTCCAACATGTCCCCGTCCTGACACTCACCTTTAGTTCCTAGGAGATATTCACATCTAGCGGCTTTTCCAATGTTTCAACCTCTAAGCCCAAACTTTTCACACATTATACAACTATAAGCATGAACATGATGAATCCAAATTTAAACACTACTCTTATTAAGAAGTGTGAGAGCCGAAAGCGTACCACAGTAAATCATCTTAGATCCTCTGGCTCGGTCTGCGGTAGCCACCGGCGTGGAGCACTACCTGGAGTCTCACGAGTCCGACGTGAGCCTGTCACAGGCCTCGATCCATACCTGGCCTCTCTCTAGCGTGCGGGGTGAGAAGGAACAGATTATGCCCGCATGTCACTGTGATGATTGGGATGCGTTTGTCCCATAATTCGGGATCCCGGCCTGTAGACGATCCGGAGTCTCATGTGCGGGCTTATGGCAATAGAGTAGCATGTCATGCGCCGCCTGGTTAGAAGCCAGTGAAGCGACCTCGTCCTCTACCTCAATTTGTCATCTACACAAGTCAAATAGCAAACTGAGATTTCTTTTCTTGTCTAATTAATAGTGTATGTGTCACTACTAATAGACCTCCACAACCCGAACTATCACGTTCATTTTGTTCTTCGAACCCCTAAGGTTATGTTTTCTAACCCTAGTGTTCATCTTTTCCTATATACATTCTTCCATGTATACCAATTCCACGCAATTTATAACACAATCACACAATAGCGCTAACATATTTAAGCGAAACATAGGCAACACAACAATGCATGATCTAAGCTTCGTGCGCCGAGTCAAAGGTGACCGGTATACTGGATTCGTCACGAGTTGTGGCCGGTATCGAGGCCGTACTACGGATACGGCATAGTACTGAGTGTCGTTTACCTAAGCTGCGATACCAGCGTATGGCGTAATTTTGGTGTCAGATTAACAACTTCGTCAACCGCGAATTTAAATGTGGAATTCATCTTGCACCTAAGTCTTGATGCTAGGACCGGTACCCGACTACCCATGGTTTTCCTTAGGTTTGCCAGCACCCGCCATCGTCCCTTCAGGACTCATTCATTCATATTTAAATCTAAAATATGAAAGAAAATGAATAATTACAGTCGTAGGGGGTCAGATCCGACCCTCTTACCATAATTATGCAGACTCTTTATCTGATAGTCGAAAAATTTTAAAAAATCCTTTTATACAAAACACTTTTCAAAACTGTTATTCAAGGCCACATGTCAACCTCCTTGTAATCACGGGCTATTGAGGCTTTATATATTTTTGAGGGACCATGACACGGTGAAGCGACGCGGTGAGGTACTGATATTTACTCAACTACAGTACATTCAAAGTGGCACATAGCTTCGACCTCATATTCCATATAAATAATGCAATCTATATGGAATGTTGTGTCATGCGCATGAGATGAGATGCCTCATGCCCAATCCAGGCAGACCTACTCCCTCACACTTACAGCCAAGTATGAAAACCGATCCATTGGTGTTTCACCCGATGACTTAAACTATTGGACAACCCTTGATATTTAATTAGAATTTTTATCAAATCCCGTGTGTGTTGTTCAAGGGCCCGCGTCTTTCGAGTCACATAGTAAGATCGTCGTGCTTTCCTACATTTTTCTGGGCTTTCACCCTTTGGTGATCATGTCTAGCATATAAATTTGAGTCTTTCACCTGGGATCACCCCGTCCTTTGCGCCTAAACACACATTGATTTATATTTATTATTGTTTTATACAACCGTGAGTCTCGATTTGGGGCGTTGTCCTAGTGCGAGCTCTGCATTCACCAAGAATGGTGAATAACGGTACCATGCACCCACACGACTCAGCGCGATGTGATGGAGTGCATGAAAGCCCGATCTGTGCGTTTCATGCTATGTCATGCTCATGCACAATAAGAGCTACATACAACATTTATAATTTCAGATAATTATATTTCCTATATATAATTTCCATTCATCTAATTTCAAGTTAATACATCACGCAAGCACATATTAACATGATTTTTTACACACAATGGCATATTATTATTTATTTTTCCAACAATAACACACAAAATGGCCTAAATCTCAGACCCATATAAAACAGGGCACCTTTTAGTCCCTTCACGGCCATGAACCATTTTTTTTTGTTTCATTCGTTACCGAATCACTATGATACCAAAACACACAACAAAACCCGAAGACTTCAATCCCGGGATCAAAACCAAACCTTAATACAGTTCGGGACTGCTCGGAACCAGTCACAAAAATTTTCAATATTCAGTCCCAAAATCTTGGGACTAAATCACATGGCCTATCATGGCCCCGAAGACAACCTATGTCATTACATGATTTTAGGTTAAAACATTCCAAGTAGGAGAATTCCCTACCTCCTTTGAGAGTTTAGTGAAACTCAGATATTAGTATCACGTGATGCAGCGATCGTGGATCGACTTTACCACCTCTCGGACCGTCGGTTCATTTGTCGAAATCTTAGAAAATCCCCCTTTTTCATTTCTCTCTCGTTTCTCTCTCTCTCTCTCTCTCTCTCTCTCTCTCTCTCTCTCTCTCTATATCTATCTGATTCCTCCTTTCTCTCTATCCTTGCTTGCTCTCCCTTTTCTTTTTTTTTTCCTTTTTCTTTTCTCCTTTTCTTGCCTTTCCTTATCCACCAAATCCCCCTCTCCTTGTTTGTTCCTATCTCATTTCATTTTCTCCTCTTTCTCTCATTCTTCTTTCTCTTTCTTTTTCTTCATTTTCTCTTTTGGATTACCATCACCCGTATGGTCCACAAGTGGGAAACTTCTTCCCCACTTCCTCCATGCCACATGCCTCCTCCACAAATTTTCTTAATTTATAAATTTTTCTTTATTTTTCCTTATGTGACACATGGCTCAGTAATGAGCCATTTACACAATTCCTTCACGTGGCTCATCTTAGTAAATCGACTCACTTAGGGTATGAAGTATGGCGTTAATATGATCGTGTCGTATGTCGTTCGACCAGCGATCATAAACATGAAATTGGGTGCTCTCGGAGATACAGCGAGGAGAATCGACGAGGTAACTAGATTTCATAGAGCGAATTCACTTGATAGAGTACATTTGTCATCTAATCTAGAACTTGAGTTTTCAACGAATTCACCGTTTACCCTTGTTGTTGAGAAAATTGAATTTTTCCCGGATTTTACAACATCCATCAAGTAATCCATGTTAATAAGTCAAATAGCGTATATCAGCGTGATTTTTTCACCTGACAAGCATGTTATTCATTTTTGCAACAACACACCCAAAATAGCACACAAGTCCTAATAACAATCAGAAAATCGGTCCGGTTGCTGAAAAGCGGAGTCCCAAGAGATTCAACATTCGAGTCCAAATTTTGGGGACTCATCGTGATCAATATGGCCACTCACGGCCCCAAAACACTCCATGCCATTAAATGGCTCTTAGACCAAAATAACCAAGGCGGAGAAAGCCTATATCTTGGGTTTGGTGAAAACCCAGTATTCTTGTACCTCTGAAGCTCGTCAAGTAGATGAACTGTCTCTTGCTCAGCTGATAGATGGCGATCTCAGTAAATACTATAGAAAATGGAGCTTCTCACTCTCTTTCTTCTTCTTCTTCCTTTTCTTTGTTTCTTTTTCTTTCTTTCCCTCGTTTCCACTTCTCTCCATAGAATTGTTCGACTTGAATCAAGTGGGAAAGTTCCTCCCACCTTTCCTTGCCACATGTCCCTTCCTCATTTGCTCTCTTCCTTTATCTTATCCAAAACTTGGATTTCCTTCCTTTAGGGGCTTGACACATGGGCTCCATGGGTTCCCCTTAGACTCCTTGTTTTTTAAGCATCTACCAGCTTTAACACGTGTCTTAATGTGAGCGGATCTTCTTTCTGACCGTATCTTGTATGTCGCGTATTGAATGGCATCACGTTAAGTGGCAATTTCACACCACATGGCTCTCATGCCATGTGCACCCACCTGAGCGCCATGTGGCGAGCACGTAGTCATGCCATGTGGCACCACTCCCTTGTGTCTCGGCCTTGCCGTAGCGCAAGCGTGAAACCAGTTGTCTCGAAATCAAGCGAAATTCAACGGCGGGTAACTAGATTTCGCGAGACGATTCTAACGGTGAAGTCCGTTTCATCATCTAAGATCTATAAATACTACAGGTTTTCAACCTATACTATTGTGACAATTACCGTTTTGTCATTTTTCAAAAAAATTGAATTTTTCTAGGTTTTACGCTGACTCCCTCACACATGCAAATGCCAAGTATAAAAAAAAAAAAAAAAAAAACTTGTTTTCAAAACAAAATATTTTTGCTTTTGAAAACTCATTCGACAATCTCCGATATCAAAATCCATTGGACAACCCTCCCAATCGTTGGACAAGCCTCAGATAAGATTTGTTGGACAACCCTCCGATATAATTTATTGGACAACCCTTCGATATAATTTATTGGACATCCTCCGATAAGATTTGTTGGACAACCCTCCGATAAAACCGCTTTGTTCAAAAGCCATGTTATGCACTCACACCTGTTTCACGCAATGTTCTCGTGTATATGAAATGCAGAATGTCATTTCATGCCAATTCATGTTACATGCATGATGAGAGCTACATGCAACATTAATAGATCATGGATAATTATATTTTCTACATATAATTTACATCCATCATGTAATCCATGTTAATACATCAAATAAGCATATATCAACATGATTTTTCACACAACCAGCATATTATTCACATAAGCAAACACACAAAACGGGATCCTCATGTTCAGAACCAAAACAACACACAACAATTTCACATGTCAGTCCATATTCGGTAAAGACACGTCACACCAAAACATCACACTCCAATTTCATGTTTTCTACAGCCGTACCCCATTCGAATAGTGGATTAGATAATAGGAAGACCCATAATTGGTCCTTAACTCACAATAGTTTTGATCCCAAACTATTGTAGAGCCAACTTATCATTAGACTATTACCTCATGGCCATTGGATGGCCCTTAGATAAAGAATAACCAAAGTAGGAGAGAACCCCTACCTCTTAGAGTTTGACAAAAGCGCTACGATTTTAAGCCTGCCGTAGCTCGTTGCTTGGACCAACTTTAATTCTCGAGGCAGTCAGAAGCAGATCTTCGAACTCAGGGAAATCCTCTCTTTTTCCTCTCCCGCTCCATACCAGAGCTCTGTTTCTTTCTTTTCTTCCTTCATTTCTCTTTTCTTTCTTTTCTCTTTTCCTTATCTGACTTGATCCAGATGGAGAAATTTCCTCAATCTTCCTCCTTTTGGCACTCTCCATTTTGACACATGGCTCCTAAATGAGTCATTCAACCCAAGTGTCATGTGTCACTTGATACACCACATGGCTATCATGCCATGTGTCCATCTCCTATGGTATATATGGAATGCATGTGACAACAAATTATGTATCACGGAGCACTAGTCTGCCGGCGTGAAATTCTAACTATCTCGAAATTCGACGAAATTCGACAGGGTAACTAGATTTTGCAAGACGGATTCAACGGTGAAGTCCGTTTTGTCATCCGAGATCTATAAAAATTCAAGGTTTTCCACCTATACTATTGTGACAATTACCGTTTGCCATTTTTTAGAAAAATTGAATTTTTCCCGGGTTTTACAATTCAAGTCTACAAAAATCCATAATTCAAGTTCACAAAAGCTCATATCACCAACATACACTTATGCAACTAAAATATAGAATTAATAAAAGAATTTATTCATTTTATAGGAGATATAATACAAAAGTTAGAGAAATGAAAAGAAAATGATGTTTGGGTATTGAGAAAATGAGAGGGAAAATAAAGGAAAAAGATATGGAAAAGGGGAATGGATGGTCACGATCGGCGGTGGGTAGCCAACGTATTTATCCCGGCCCAACTTTCGGTGATATACGGTGGTGGTGAGAAAAAGGAAAAAAAGAAAAGCTAAGAAGGAAAATAAGGAGATGGAAAGAAATGAAAAAATGAGTTTTTCTTGATGAACTTTCCATAGATTTGATTGAATTTGGAAGAAAATTGTGAGAAAATGAGTTCTTTGTGAGTTAAAAAAATGGAAGAAAGGAAAGCAAGAAGAAGAAGAAGGGGGGGAGAGAGAGGGGGTTTATAATATAGGGTAGAATGGAAGATTAGAAAAATAATAAATCAAAAAGTAATATTAAATAATAAT
>JAEQBH010007202.1:0-119809 GCA_016808115.1 Tetrastigma voinierianum
GTTGTTCTAAAATATATACTTTATGAAAATAGGTGTTTGGTCTAGTGATTTAAATTAAATCATTGTTTACCACAAATTTCGCTTTAGCTTAATTTTGATGTTTGAGGATGATAATTACATAACATGTTTGAATCGCATACATTCATCCCATATGCACCGGAACATCCTAGGAATATAGGAGTTAGTGCATGAGAGATGAGTCTTAGAGAAAAATGGTCTCGGAGGGTAGCTCAAAATATTAATTACATCGAGGGTAGTCCATTAAACTAAAATATCAATCGCCTGAGCTACCCAATTGATATTCATCTGGAGGGTAGTCCATAACAATTAATATATCAATCGTCTGAGCGCCCAACTTGATACATATACACTCCGAGGGCTGTCCACTCAAGAAAACAATAAATTCTTAAGTACAAGGCTTAGGCAGTGTGGGAGAGAGCTTCAAGAGGACTCGATCCGAGTTGGTCAGCAGACATTCAAGTAGATCATGCATTTTCTCGAATGTGTGTTTACTTTGGAACATCAGACCCGCACTTAGCGGTGAGGCAAATCACTTGTATGATTCCTCCCATCGAGCTTTAGCTCCACCTCGTCGTGGATCCCCTTTACAAGTGCAGGAGCGTGCAGAGACGGCTCGGGTCTCAGTAGATTTATTATGAAGAAAGCCGGATGTGGCTTCGTGTCACACAACAGATACGTATTAGAATGCTTTTCATTTAATATATGTAGTGTTTAAGAGGAAAATACTAACTCAGAATCTATCGTATATAGTTGGTTTTATAGTTGGTATGTACATCGAGTAACGCTTATGGGCCTATGGTCGTGATCGATATACATTGTATATTGACCGTCGGGATATGAATGGTGTTTCGTGAAATGGTAGCCCCGATAAAGGAGACTCATTCGACTCATGGCATCGCACCTTTACCCTCCACTTGTATTCCGCTGGTCGACTGTAGTCAACGAACTCCCGGCCAAGGCCACAAATTTTTTGGTATCAGAGCATAGGTATACGAATACCCAGTGGAGCCCAGTTCTGCATCCATCACCACTAGGTGGTTCATGAAGTATGTATATGAAACCTATAGATTTGAGGATCTGGGCTTCTTAAAGCATAGTCGTGTAAGAACATCACCACTGTGTGTGGTCTGGCGTCGAGTTTCTAGGGTATGAGGATTACTCTAGAAAATCATGGACAAAACTAGATACCACGCACGCAAGTTGATGCGTTTTGTGCATTTTAGCACTATTTGATGATTGTGTGTAAGTGTCATGATGTGTTTGCGCTTGACTCGCTTTAGGTGTTTGATTGTGCATGTGCTTGCGATTAGCACATGGAAGTGTAGAAAATATTTTAGAAAAATATTTCTTGAGCATAAAGGTACAAATCGAAATGAAATAAATCGAAATCAATTTATTTGGTTTATTGATATCAAAATAGAATTTTAATGAAATTTTAAGGTGTGAGAACATTTTGGGTGTGCTTATGGTGTAACTTGAACTAAAGAATAAACAAAATAAATTCAAAAATTTATTTGTTTGTAGGTAAAGAAATTCACCTTTAAGGTTTTACAAAGCAAAAATCGACAAATTGAAATGAAATAAATTTTTTCTAAATTTATTTGGGTTGTTGGAAAGTGAGAAGAAATTTTAAAGTAATAAAATAAAATAAATTTTTGCCAAATTTATTTGATGAGAATTGAAGAAAATACCTATGATTTTACAAGTAGTAAAATTGAAGAATGGAAGAAAAATAAATTTTTATAAATTTATTTGAGTGAGAAAATTTTTCAAAGAAAAATCGGAAAAGGAGCCAAATTTTATAAAATTTATTTGGTTATGAAGTTGAGAAAATAATTTTCTAAGGTTTTATATGGTATAAAATTTAAGAATGGGTTAAATAAACTTTTTATAAATTTATTTGAGTATTAAAGAGTATGGAAAAAATGATTTTGGTGATTTTAGATTTTCCAATTTCCAAATAAATGAAAAAAATTTATAATGAAAAACGAAAATTTTGATAGAATTTTGATGGCTACTCATTTTGTATCAGGAGTGAAAAATTTGTATCAGAATAAAAGTTGTATCGCAAGAACAGAGAGAGTCGGGAAATCAGATTGCAAGACATGGGTGTTGGCTGAGGGAATCAGATTGCAATACGCTAATATCAGCGCTAGGAGATAAATTGAAGCGCAATACAAAATTATATTGGCATATAAAGGCAAGGGGCTTAGTAATGTGCAGCGCAGGGAATGGCGCTGGCGAGCTGGCACTGGCTGGCTGCAAAGGCGCAGATGGTAGCTGGCGCGCGGGGCGGAGCGTAGTAAAGTGCGGTGGGCGCGCGTAAAGCGGCAGGGTGACGGGTGGGGTTTATCGGCGTGAAGGCGGCTTCGGCGCTGTACGCGCTCGAAGTGCGGCTGGGCGCGGCGGCCGAGCCGGCGCGCGCGGCCGGCGCTAGTGGCCGCGGCCATGCGCTGGCGCAGCGGCCGTGCTTTGGGCCGTGACCCCGCACCTACCATTTTCGATCCGCTGGCTCTCGTATTTTCCCGAGTTCCTCTAAACGAACACTCAATGCCTCATTGCAAAATAAATTTTGAAAAATATATGAAAGTATATATATATTTTTAAATCTTAAACAAAATCAATAAAATCAAATAAAATGATAAAATTTCTAAAATAAAACTTTAAAAATAAAATTATAGTAATAAATTCCTCGAAACACATTTTAAACATAAACTGATGATCGCGATACACCTGTTATAAGGATTAGTGTCCTTCGGATGTCTATGCCTCGTAGATAACTAACTGATTTAATCACTAACACCGTGATCGCGCAGGGAAGACAAAAATATATGCATGGTGTCGATAAAGGGTGCGGTGGATACTAAGGTTATGGAATTACTAATTAAGAACAAAGAATATATAGATCGGATAACGACCGAAAATGAAATAAAGAGAGCATAATCTTTGAAATAAATAAATCAGCGGTTGATTTAACACCACTTAGAAAATGAAACCAAGTTAGTTCATGGTCATTGCGCTAAGTTCATTAGTAATCGTGACGCATCATAGTTGGGATCAAATGAAAATTTAGCGAATTTCATGTTGCCCTGATACGGCATGGCTGTGCAGAGTGGACGAGGCGGCTGCAGGACGGGCTCCATTTTAGTGACCGTCGCACCACCGATAATTGACCAGCCACAGATTTGACTGGGCCTTTGGGGAGGCCGTAGTGTTGCAAAGCTCGCTTATCGTGACAAGCTCGCATAAAGCAGCCGTGAGATCCCCAGTAACCCCCAGAGGTTTGACGACCATCCGACATTCACAAAGGAAAAAGAGATCCGCCGGTGGTAGACCATTGGTTCATGCAAAACGAAAGTGTTAGAGAGGCCATGGAGATTACCTCCGATACGATCAGGATTAGACTAAACGATTCCAAATCAAATAGGAACGAGGCCCAATGTGGTGGAAAATGGGCAAGCACCCCAGATCTGTGAGGAGCCGTCAGACGTGAGTCTCCTGGTGGATTAGGGGCGAATAGGGACGATATGTCGAGGCTGGGTGAGTTGAAACCCGCTGACTCACCTGCAGGACCTGAGGACTGCTGACATACAAAGTCTGATGTCATCCCGAGGATGGATCAATGGGAGCAAATTACGCGTGGTCGCATCGATCGCGGATACAGGAGGGCTACCGCCTCATAATGCCAGGATTCGTGAATCGTGATGGTATCTCAGTGGGGAAACAATCACGATACTTTGCCCTTGGACAAGACACGAGTCCATGTCAGATGGCGAGATGTCAACACAGAGATTTATCTGTGAGGACGAGGAGGGCTTCCACTGGATCTACTCCCCAGTACTGCGCGTAATACGTGATGTTTTTCCAGATGAGCTTACCCTGGACTAATTTCCACATAAAGGATAGACTTTATTTGTTACAATCTTCGTATTTCACTCAATCTCTATGACTCCAGACAGACGGCACCAACAGTCGCAGTGAAACTCCGCAGTCCGGGCCTAAAGGAGCTAATGTGGACAAGAGGTTCATTAGACTGAAAGCACTCTACCATGGTGCTCCGCTCTATTTCATAAGAAGAAGGGCAAGACCCTTCGATCGTGAAAACAACATATAAAAATAACAGGTTACGATCAAGAATCTGGGTGACCACCGCGAGGATCGACGGGACACTGTTTCGACAACAGGTGGAGCGCGAGTCTACTCTGCAAGATGTATCTTCACCTGTTACTATAATCGAGGGTTAGGAGACAGATATCCTGGGCAGCCGCTAGACGCCGCTACGGGCACTAAGGAGTTTATAGTGATGCCCTTTTGATCGACGAACGCGCGAAGGTGATTCATGGATCCTGGCGCACAGGATGTTCCAACCTCATCTAGATCACCCATACCGCCTCGATGACATTCGATCTACCCCAAATGATGAGCAAGAGTATCATTCGAGGATCAAGCCTGCGCCAAGGTCGAGAGACCATCACCAGGCTGCCAAGTCTGCAAGTGCGAGTTTGGCCTTACCGAGGTGATTTCGGGACACGCAGTTAGCACCGTGGAGTGCCGCCGACCGATGAGTCGAGCTATGAGTCCGAGAGACTTAATGTCAATCTCTATAGATACGTAGTTTCTCGGGATTGGTCAGTATCTGGGCAAGAGACTCGAATGCAATAAGCTGTCCATTCGGGGCAGGATTACAGGATTTCGCTTACGGATATGGATCATGGTCAATGGCCCCCTACCATCGAGAGAGAAATTATGATACTGAACACGATACGTGTCGGTAGCAGAAGAGGGAGGATCACCTTTCTCCTAGTTCAAAGAGGCGTAAGACTTCGCTTCGCTGACTGGGGCTTCGTGGACTAGCTGGTGATCGAAAGCATGAAAGTGATGTGATTTCTCAGAGATGTGGATCCCAAAGACTGGGACAAAGAAGGGGCCCCAGCGAAATGTAAAGAGCAGTGAGAGTTTACGCACCCACTCCTCCACACCAGCCAGGTTGGGGAGGGAACCATTTCGCCTCGGATGCCATATGCCACTCCTCAACAAAGAAATGTATGGGCGTAGGCCAAAGAGCGGCCGTAAAGCCGTGATGTATCGAGTTGCACAAAGGCGCTGATGACTTTAGGTGGCAGACTATCACACTGGGTTACTCAAGCTTGACATCTAAGAGTCACTAAACTACTCCGGGTTGTCGGCGAGATCAGACCTAGGCCGGCTTCTAAGTACTCCTCACACGACATTGGATTCGGGGCTTAGAGGTTACGCCTTTGTAGAGAAGCTAAGTATAGATGTTCCCTCCCTAAGATGGTGAGAGTCAATTCCCGATAGCCTGGATACGAGCTAGAGATCTCCCCATTCCGCTCATGGTGGAACTGGATTGGTCATTGCCAAAAGAGGGGGCATCACATAGTTTATGTGCACAGATGTTCATCTCACCACTCGTGGTGAGTGAAGCCGAGTTTGTCTGAGACTACGCCTTCCAATGAAGACTTCACTTCACAGGAAAATGAAAAGCAATTAGAGTGTGTCAAAAGCAAGAAGAGGGTCGTTAATCTCTAAGGTGAGCTTGATATGTTAAGATCTCTCCTGCCCCGCCCCGCAGCCAAGAAGAGCTACGCTAATGTGCGACGCCGACCCTCGTGAGTCTCGAGTTGTGATCGCGCTTTCTCAAGGGAGGCCTAAGAGAGTGAGTGATCGCCCTACAAGCGCGGCTAACGCCAGGTTTATCACCCTTAGAGACTCGAGGATAGGCACCGTTACGCATCGGCTGACGTTATCGCCCAAAGATGTCGTGTGTCCATTTAGGTATTTCCACGTCCCATGCTCATGAATATACTTTGTGATCCAAATTCCTTACGCACTGGGATAGACGAGGTCGGACCCACGACCTCGAGGAGGACCAGTAGTATCTTGATAGCCAAGGATCAAAGCCTTGCACGCAAGACCGTGAGGTGGCCAGTGAGAGCGCGGTGGCGGCAGACCGTGATGCGATGAGATACAATGGAAACACGAGACACTATAGCGCCACCCATCCCCGCTTTGTGGAATTAAGGCACGCCGCCTAGGCCGCTCGAGATTTAAAATGGCTGGGGCTACATGCATGATAGGAGTGCGCCGCTTGCATATGCATGAGTGATAGGTTGCTCACTTCGTGACAAATCTTTTGCTGAGGGAGAATGAACCTTAATTCCACTTAATAAGGCAAATCGTGAATTTTGATTACAATCACTCGCTAAAATCCGAAATTTATTCCCTCTAGATCTCGAATGACAAACGGATTTCACCAAGCTGGAATCGTCTCTCGTGAACGAAATAGCACGAAATTCTCATAATTTTCGAGATAAATAGAATGCGACGCTGGCGACGGTCGCAGCCAGAAAACGATTTTCATGGGATTTAAAGTCATATATAACACGTACTCATGCCATAAGTGGTATGAGTAGATAAATGATTAAATGGACGCCGAGATAGTGCCACTATCAGCCATGAGAAAGCACGTGAAGCTGCCATTTTGCAAACGCTTAAGCCAAATGCTGTAAGACGGAATAGCGAAAGCATGACTCATCTTCCATTTAACCAAGCCAAAAACGTTAGTTAAAGGAGATGCAGTAGATAGAAGAATGGTTTTGTAGAGAGAATGTCTTCCTTCTCTAAGATCCCAGGCACCCACTGGATTGCGACTTTTGAGCAAGAAGGGAACGCTCTACGCCAGAGCAAAGCACGCACCGACCCTGGATTACATTTTTGATAAACTCCAAGAGGTAGGATTTTCTCCCTTACTTGAGTTTTTACTACCATTTAAATGTTTTAATAATGTTTCGCCGAATTGAGCCGTGGGGTTGTCGACCTGGCCCCAAAACTGGGGACCGACCGATAGAATTAAAGGAAAGGAGCAGTCCGTGATCGTCACTACGGCTGAAGCTGTTTGAGTGCATTTTGTCTAATTTGTGTATTGATGCTTGTTTGGTATGCATCATCGGAACGGTCGGGTGGATTTCGTTCATGGCACAACTGATTCGCGATTTTTCCTGAATAGGAAAATCAGGGTTTCACTATTCTTTAGACATTGTTCTAAAATATATATTTATGAAAATAAAGGTTCAATCTGAAGTTGATTTAAATTAAATCGTCGTGGTTCACCCATTGTGAGTCCTGCTTAGCTAATTTTGATGCTCTGAGATGATAATCATATAACGTGGTCGAATCGTATACATTCATTCCATATGCAATCGGAAACATCCTGGGGAATATAGGAGCGAAAATACGAGATGAGCCTGTGAGGAAATGGTCTCGAGGGTAGTCTAAAAATACACTATCTAGGGTAGTCCACAAACTAAAAATATCAATCGTCTGAGCTACCAATTGATATTCACACTGAGGGTAAACACAACAATTAATATATCAATCGTCTGAGCGCCCAATCGATATATAGCACTAGAGGTTGTCCACTAAGAAAACAATAATTCCTTTAAGTACAAGGCTTAGGCGAGTGTGAGAGAGCTTCCTGTGAGGAATTCGGATCCCAGTTACTTGGTAGATATCTGGCAGGGATCATGAATTAATAATGTGTGTTTACTCGTAATACCAGACCGCACTTAGTGGTGAGTGAGCCCATTTGGGTGGCTATCTCCCAACGAGCTTTGTGTTCTCAATCTCAATGGGATCCCTTTTAAGGTAGCTGTGGAGCGCATGGTGAGACTAACATCTCCAGAGATTTATCGTGGAAGTTGAGTCGTATCGCTTCGTGTCACGTTGTATACATGTATTAGAACGCTTTCATCTAATATATGTAAAGGTTTAGGAGTGAAAATACTAACTCTCAGGAATTATTGGGTATATAGTTGGTTCATAGTCGGGTACAATGAAAATCGCGATGGGCCTGGCATCGGGACGTGATATACATCAGATATATCAACGCTTCGGGGATAGAATGCAGTGCTCTTGTAAATGGGTAGAGCTCCCCGTACAAAGGAGACTCCTCACCCGATTTTCTCCTGGCGCCACCGTAACTCGACTTCCACTTGTATTCGCAAGCTGATTCGATATCAAACCCGACCCCCGGCTCTGGGGCTACCACACTTATCGTTATTCTGGAATTTAGTGTTTTTTGTGTTCTTCAAAACAGAAAATGCTTTTAAAAAACACAATCAAATATGCTCTAAGGGCCACTTGTTAGCGCTTTTGAAAATTGCTTTGGGTTTGAAAAATAAAGAGAATAAAGAAAACACGCTCTTTCTCTCTCGAAAACACTAAAAACACATAAAAACACAGATTTAGCACAAGAACAATCTTCTAAAGCAAAAATGATGTTCTTTATATTTTAAAAAATTGTTCCTACAATCGCTTTTTAAAAAAGTTATTCTCACAGACAATTTTAAAAAATAGGAACCAAACAAACTTTACTTTTCCCTTTTAATATTGATTTATTTATTTTGTTGAGTTTGAAATTTTGAGTCGTTGAAAATGTCTAATTAGAGAACAAATTTTTAAACAAAAAAACTTTATTTAATTGAGGCGAGAATCGATAAGAGGCACCCGTGCATTAATTATTTCTTATTTATTGACTTGGAAAATAAGTTCAAAATCAATTTGGTTAATACATTTTATAATGATATATTTCTTTCTCAATAAAATAAATGAAAAAGAAAATAAAATTGAGGATTTGATCATTTATCAGATTAAATACGTAAAATACCTTTTTTGTGCATAAAAAATTTGTCTATCCAAAGAATTTATATATTTGATAAGAAATTATTTTGTTTTCACTTCCTTTGAAACTTAGGTTGTTATATTATAAGTACATTTACATAGCATTATTGTTTTTAAAGTAAAAAAGAAAAAAATATAGAATCATGATTTCATTAATATAAAACATTTTTCATTAACTCGAAAAAGTTTATTAATTCTAAGGAATATATGGCATTTAATAAAAAATTATAAATTATACCTTGTGAAATAAAAGCCTTTTATAATTTTATTGAGATAATAATAATAATATCAAATATAAAATCGCAACGCAAGTTTGTATTTCTTACATTTATTCAATTTGATAAATACGCTATAATTGTGCTTTATGCCTATTTCGAATGTATTATAAATATAATATTGCGATTTAATGATTCATTTAAAATCATATAGATATTATATGTTTTGAGCTCAAAAACTCATAATTATATAAATATTATCCGCTTTATGTTTATAGGATACTGACGTGATAGATAAATTAGAATTCATTATTCTTTTTCTTTGGTGTCTTCGTAAAGGGTCTTTTCAAACTAGACTTTTCCCTTAGCACCCACCACATCAAAATTTAAATAAAATGATTAACCCAACTACCATAATAATGGCCTTTTTATAAAATTGTTACTTTCTTCTCATCGATTCGTCCAGAGTAAAAACCCTAATAAATTAAACTACCTGTATTATATTTTTTTAGGTACTGGTCATGGAGTCAATATTAAATGTTACTAGCTTAAATAAAGAATAATCTAAGAAATGGACTCTTCTCGATTAAAAATATTATTATATTTAATACTAATAATTAAAAAGGGAAAAATTATATTGTGATCCCATTTTAATTTATTTAAAAATTATAAACAAAAGATATGAAACTAAAATCTGTGTCATTTAATTTAAAAATATTTGATAAATATAACAAACATTTAATAAAAGATTCAATAAACCTTAAGTATAAAGATTAGTAAACCCAGATGCAATCATATGTGTTGGGTATGACCTCAAATATGTTCGAGTTCATATTTATGTTATTAATTTAAAAAATATTCTCGATAAAATAACAAAATATTTAATAAAAGGTTTAATATTCCTTAAATACTAAATCCATAAACTTTGGATAATAATTATATATATTAGGTATGATTCGCATTTAAAGCTACTACTTGCATTTCAGATTTGTTGAATCTTATATCTCGATATTTTTCTTTATTTTTAAATATTTCTTTAAATCAAGTACTTGGTTTTGTGCTTTCGGCCAGAAGTTTTCAAATAAAATTGAACGTATGATAATAAAATAGTTTCCTTAAAAAAAAAAAAAATTATCATCGATTTTTTCCGCCTCAAGCAAAGGGAGCAAGACGATGTATGACTATGTTTGTTGGCATTGATTTCGGGTAATGCCGTTCTCAAGAGCGTAAGACAGATACAAATTGGACTATATCGTAATGATGAGAAAATCTAAGTGTTTGGAGATTTGGGATCTCGCCTCAATTTTTCCAGTCAAGAGCTGATTAGTTTTTCCAGCTTTGATCTGAAAGTCGGGAAAATAAACTGGTTTCTCTCGACTCTCTCTCTCTCCTGAAATTTGTGTAATGTATCCAGCTCCAAATTTAGGGGGCGCCTACTTTCCTCTTAAGCCCATTAGGTCTATAGGTTTTATAATAAAAACTCGTAGGAGGTAAAAGAGACGTGAAGCTACGCAGGAAACGCAGTTAGCTTTTCAAATAGCTTCTTAAAGAAAAGACAGATAATCCGCTTTGCAAGAGAAAGAGGCAAATTTATAACTGTTGGGTATATTTTTGCTGTGTAAAGGTTTTCTTATTCAGATCGATTCAGAGGATACGTGAGATCTCATCAATCATTTCGATTCAGGCCAGGGATATGCCTCACACTCTTTTAGTCTACCATATTTAGATGATTTCATTGTTTCTTGGATCTTGAAGTGCAACTTCCTCGATCGCGTGAAAACTAGTGTCACGCGGCAAGACATGTAATAATCCAATGCGTGACGGAACTCCTGAATGGTGAGGGGCGAGCTCGGGAGCATCGGGCCTCGCACACTGATTTTTTCTCGATCATACTACCACTTGAAGTTTTTGTTCCTTGTGATGTATAACCTGAAACCGTGAGGCAAAGGCTGGTCCCGATCAATGAAGTCGGGTGCTGCCCCATCAATCAATACCGTGAGTTCTCGTTTTTCAGCCTTTCCCTACACTCTAAGTGGGATCAGGGTGATCATCTGGCCGATGAAAGGAATCCTGTGCAAGGTTTTTAAAATCTCCCGCCCCCGCCCATTGTCTCCGACTCTCACCCACGCGAGGTGAGTCCCCGATCATAAACAATCGTCGCCTGCCAGCACGACCAGAGTATTTCCTCTCGCCACAATAGTAACATACACCCTTCGCGACGCTCGCGCGGCTTCGACCAGGGATTCAAATGGAATGGTGTGGCTGGGAGGGTCGAGATGTTACCCGGCGCTGTGTGTAGGTACTAAGATTCCCACTACCGAGCTGAGATCCCTCCTGCATGTGGCCACCGCAGAACGCGACCGGAGGAGTCGTTCCTCTTCGAGTGCATCAAGGCTTCCTTCTCACCACAATGCAGAACTCCGATTGCACTCCGCCAGCACGGTTGCCGGACCCGAGACCAGACGCACGTCATCCCGTAATCCAGCAAATAAAACAAACGCCGATTAGGAAAGGTTTCGCAATCCAACCACTGGGTGGGAAAGAGACGCTCAAAGGCCTCGACACGCCGGCTACAAGAATAACCGTCTTAAAGTGTGTTAATGCCAAATTCGGATCCTCGCAATCGTGAGACCAACCGTGCAAGTATAGTCAGTGAGCTCCCAAAAGAGGGCCACAACTGGCCTCACATCGGCAAGCATTGTAGCGTACGCCTTCTAAAACGAAATGAGGGCTAATCGGACTCCGCCGATCTACGGCGACATTCCTACCCGGCGCATCGTCGCTATAGATCCAACTAAAGGGGTCATCGCCATCAACTGGAAAATGCAACTCGAGTTGGGATGGCGTGGTTCGACCGTGATTTGGGGCTGAAATGGATAAAACGGGAAATAGATGACCCTTTCTAAACGCGGTGCACCCCCGTCAGCGTATCGCGGGTTCGTGGAGCCGCCGTTTGTCATCGCACGAAGCGGTCGTAGTTCCGCAAAATACCGGGCAGTGGCCGCATGAACCTCCGCCTCCACACTAGCCTCATGTCGCGCTAATGCATCGATCATCGCGCGGAACCTTGCATCGACTGGCCGGTGTCCATGCTTAGAACCTGTGGACTGTGGTCTATACCAAAAATGTTACAAGAGAATTGGGAGATAAAGCAGCAGAATATGAGAGTTAGAGTTACGGTAATTCTCACATAAGATTCCATTGAACCTGGTATATTAATAGCCTTATATGCAATGTGTAAATCGACTATCAATCTTATTCCTGTAGAGATTAGGTATTTCTTACATAAGACTAGGAAAAACATGCAAAGAATAGGAACTGAATGAAACCCAATGAGACTCGTCTCCCTCAACTTATTTGATGCGTGATGGTCCACTCTATGACGCCGTGGGTTATGCGTAATGGGACACATAACACCCAACTGCATGAATCCTGCCACATAATCAATCAAAAAGCCATAAAACCCTAAGCACGCTCCTCCTCCCCTTCCAAGGCCTTTATCGGAGGACACTCGGGCCATGGTGCACAGATGAAATCAATTAAGTAACTTGGGGCCGGCGATACAAGAAGCAGCGGCCGGTTCTTTATACTCCCATCGCTAAGCCCCGCAAAGGATCTTTACCCACTCGAGCAATTGATAGAAATGAATCGATTAAGTCCAAAAATCACGTCGCTCATCGAATTACAAATGGGCAACCTCGTTGTCTTGATTACATACCAAAAAATCACTGAAATTGGAAAGCTGCGGAGGAACCGTCAGGTGGTTTTAGGATATATAGTTTTGGCTTTTCGATTATGGATTTTATACTTTGTTTACACAAACAAGAATGGGCAAGCAAATAGAGATATGAACTTGTTTCCTTCTGGGTGGCGTTCGATCGCGCTACCTACAAATTAATGCATTGATTTGAAGAGTTAATCATCCCGCTTCCTTTGATTTGGCAAAATCTTAATTATATATGGCTTGAATGGGCTTTTTTCTTTTTTTTCATATAATATATTTATTTTTCATCATAATAATGAACTAATGTCTAATAATATAGGATATTGCCTTTTCTCGAACTCTAAGAATCTTCAAGGATTGTATAATGTTTATACAAAGTTGTGCTCCCAGCTTTTGAAACTCGGGGTAAAGTAGAGAGGTGGCACCTTGGCTCGACCCATTGAAGCCAGCCCGGCCCACCTAGAATTAGTGGCTCCGCCATTAATTTATCGACCTAAAAATTCCAAGCTAAATTTTGCCTCGCTTCTCGTCATTCTCCAAAATTTTGCCTTTATATACTAGCTTCCAAATTTCATTGGATTTCAGGGTCGGCTTCAAGCCAGCAGTTTTAGGCCCAAAAAACTGTGCGCCAATTACCTAAGCTTCGATTTCGGTTCGGCCCGATGTTGGCTCGGCCCAGCTCAGCCCGTACACTCGAATTGCCACCTATATCGGAAAGTAGTAAAGAAAAAAATATAAAGGAAAATATAGAGAAAAGTGGAAGGAAATAAAATTTAGAAAATAAATATGGTTTAAAACAATAAATTAATTATATATATTTATTCAAGCTTATTTTTATTTATTTATCTCCTATTATATAAAGACTAAGAAATTTAAAAATATATCAAATTTTGATTATATTTGATTTTCTTTTATATTTTCTTTTATATTTTCCACATTGAAATTAAACATGAGAAAATTATTTTTCTTAGTTTTTTTTTTATTTCCTTAGTATTTTTCGGGTTCCAAACGGAGCCTGAAGGAATTTGTGCATACATAGTATTATAAACTTTTTACATTTCGAAATAGAATATCATAGTAACCCCCATCCAAATATAACATTCTATTTGTATTCTACATATTCGACAAATTGTAAGATCAAATATATAAAGGGATAATAGTTTAAAGGGGGCAAATTCAAAACTTATTTGCAAAACTAACATTTTTTTTTAAATATAAAAGGATGTACAAAAAGATAGCATTTCAGAAAAAAATGCCCTTAAGGATATAATTATAATTAGGGGTGTAATCCAAGTAAAGCTAGTCGTCTGATGTCAACTGAACTCAATTTGATTAAAAAACTCAAAAGCTCAAGCTAGCTAAACTCAAACTTGATCCAAACTTTTTTTTTTTTTCAAATGTTTGGAACTCAACTCCAAGAAATAGTCTAGTTACTCAAGGCTTCGACTCAACAAAAATCGAATCAATTAAAAAATTAATAAATAATTATACTTTCGACTAGACTCGATTTGAGAAAATCGACTCGGGTCGACTCAATTAATAAAACAACAAAACTCCAATTAAACTAACATGCATCTCAAATTGGGTATGATACTCGAACTCAACTCGATAAACTACTCATTCATTCAAACTCTAAGTCAAATTTGGTATTCTATGATCAAGCTTAAGTAGCTTGCACTTACTTACACCTAGTTATGGTGATGGATGAGGAGAATGCCCACATTATCATGTAGGGATTTATTTTGCACTTTTAAGGGCATTTTAATTAGAAAAGTGACATTTTCAAGATGACTCTTATAAAAATTAGTTTTGCAAATAATTTTTAATTTGTCCATTTTAAACCCCGATTTCTCATAGACAAAGGCAGGGTTTCTGATAAAGCTCATATTAGGAACACAAGAAAATGTGTGTATGAGATAATTCTAGATGCATGTTTCAAACAAAAAAAAAAAGTAGCATGAGATGTGGAACATAAGTAACATCAAGTAGAATGTTATGTTTTACATTAAGGTGATTGTAATTTTATTTATTAAAAAGTTTAAAATGCTATATATATATATATATGGACTTATCTTGAGTATTTACAACCATCATGATTTATTAAGGTCAAAGTAGATGATATCAACACAATTGAGAGTAAAGCTATTACAACTAATTTCTCTAAGTTTCACCAAATAAAAATTATTGAATTCAATGACACAATAATAAAATATAAAAAAAAGAAAAACATCATATTTACATGAAAACCCTTAGTATAGACAAAAGAGAAAACTTCACTATGAAAATAAGAATAATTACAAATTACAACGGAATAGAGAAATAACCTTAGTATATATGTTGATATGACAAAAAAACCCTAACAATATGTATGTAGCAGAAAAGAAGAAAGGGAAGTTTTAGCACTGCATTTGGAGAAAATTTGCCAACTGCCGGTGGAAGGCGATTAAGCCATGATGGAGTTCTCGAGGTATGCTTCATACTGATCAGTCATGGCATGGCCATTAATCATCATCCAAACACACCTTTAACGTGATTTTCCCGTGCAATTTGGTCAGGCAATATGGTCATACAGTGGCCATTATCACCCAACAGAGGAGAACTTCATGGGTTGTCGGCTTCTAGAGGAGCACCACGTGGAGCTTGACCAATGTAAAGATAAATTCCATTATGCCCCCACTTTGTCATATTTTTACGCTTTGTTGTCAAACTTGTTTTGGTAACAAAGTACCAAACTTGTTTTGAGTTTGAGATCATCTCTTATCTCTTGCTTTGGCATTTAAGAACAAATCATTTGCCCATTATATATACCGTCACATTAAGGTTGTTTCTCGTTTTAACGAGTCATGCGATGAAGCGATGACGATCAACGCTCAAATGGTTCCCTCAAGAGAAGCATCACCTAGCTCTTAAAAATACGGATGGAGCTATCAAGCGGGAGGCAAAATAACATTAATTCATGAAGAGGACAATGGAAGCACCAATACCATAGAAGAAGGGTGAACATAGGGAAGCAGTTTGTCGTGCTGGACTGGTAGGTCCAGAATCGGGGTCTTGAGGGACTACTCTGCTGAGCTCAAAGTCGTGGCTCTTGAGCAAGTGAATCTCTCCCCCATGACCAAGCCAGGAGGAGTAGCCTTTAACAATGACAGCGGTAATATCATTCGATTCAGCCGCTGAGAGCTGGCCCAAATGCTCCTCTCCCCAGACTTCACTAAATGGGCCTCCCTAGCCCAAGAATCCTAAAACAATTCAATTCACCAAGTGAAGGTTCTTTTTTTTTTTTTTTTTCAGGCCTTACATATTAAAAAAAGAAAAAGAAAAAAAGGGTGAAGGGTTGATACCATTTCATTTAATTTTTTTTTATTAGGCCTTATAGACAAAAGAAAAAAAGGGTGAAATTTGATACCATTTTCTTTTTTCTTTTTTGTCAGACCATAATGTGTGTGTTTGGATCATATATACACAAAAAAGTGCTTTTAAGACATATCATATTTAGACCCAATCCCCATACTAGCCTATAAGGACCATATGGAAGCGTACGGTTCTAACATAGAAGTTAATTGTTTTCTCGAGTTCGAACTTCGAGACCATTAGTTAAGTTAAAGGAACATAAGACCTAACCATCTCACCTGATGATTTTTTTCTTTTTTGTAGATTAGTCTTGAAGGTCATTTAAGTGAATACATCATATGGTCAAATTCAAATTTGAAGCGTTTCTTGTTTTTGAGGTCATCTTGACCCATTATGGAAGGTGCTTAGAATTTAAGGATTGTGTTTGGTAGGGTAAAGTTATGGTTCAATGATGTCTTCACTTAAAATATCAATTTATTAAAATCAATAATTGGTTTTTCTGCCTTTATGAAAGATAAATAATTTAATAATAAAAATATCCAAACCAGAGTTCGGGAATGATTATTTTCTAACTTTAAATCCTATGAACTTTTTATTTTTTTGTAAAGAACATTTTTTGAAAACAAAGCGAATACAATTTTGGTATTCTCTAAAAAAATGTTATTGCTCTTTGAATTTAATGTTTTTCTGTGTTCCTCACAATAAAAAAATTTAAGAACCAAACGTGTTTTCTATATCTATTTTTGTTCTCCTTGTTTTTGAAAACACAAAGAACACTATTTATTTTGGTGTTCTCTGAAAATTGATATTTTTATCTCAATTTAGTGTTTTATGTGTTTTTTATGTTTTGCAAAATAAAAAACTAAAGACAAACGTGTTTCTTGTTCTCATGATTTTAAGAACATAGAAACCGGAGTTTTAAAAGGGTAACGAGTTACTAATTTCTATCTCAAAGTCCCTCTTACTGTAAAGTTACGAATCATTTTATTTTAAAATTTTGGTAAGTTAGATGAAGCGGGACAAAAGAGGTTGTATCCAATATTTTCTACTTTTTGGTAATAATGAAAATTTAAACTGTTGGCTCTTTATTACATAACCTCCTTTGTTTCAAAATTCAAATGGCTCTTTATTTCATAACCTCCTTTCTCTCCATTGTTTTGCACACCCAATTCATATTTCAGAAAGCACCCCGTGTCACCACCCTTTCTCATTGTTTGCCGTTTGAGCTTGTCACATTAATCACCTCCCTTAATCACCTCCTTTCTCTCCATTGTTTGCCTTCGAGAAAGCACCCCATTAATCACCTTGGCGTTATACATAATCGAGCGTATAGCGTTATCTTTGGGAATTATGGAGCGACTGCTTGTCCCACCCCATTATTGACCATTGGATAACCATCATGATGGATCTCCCACCCGATGGCTATATGACCATAGGAGTTTGTATTCTAGAATGGGGTTTTTCTTTGTATTTGAAAAAAATTTTCTTGCTTGTTTGTTTCTTTCATTCAAAACAGAGTGCCAATTTCCACTCATGAAGAACACATTCGGGGCGGCTAAAATCGTGGTTGGGCGAAAAGAAACCGGATCAAAGACCGCGTGAGTTAGTTTACGGTTTTTCATTCTGTTTTAGTTGTTTTGTTTTTGTTTTTGTTTTTGATTTGGTTTTCTTCTATGTGTTTTAGAAAGTGGGTGGTGGGGAAAGCGGGAAGAAAATGGAGGTTGTGGAGGTTCTTGAGTTGAGTTGAGAGAGGAAGAACGTGGCGACATCACGAGGAGTCGGTTCTGAGTGTGGCTAGTCTTTGGGTTCTTCCTTGTTGTGGCCGTCGTTGCTCGAGCTCATCCCGAAGTTTCGAGGGTGGATTATGAAAAGAAGAATGGGGCTGCGGTCGCATTGAGTGACTTCCAGGGACTTATGGTAAAATGGGTTTCTTTTTTCTCTGCTCCAATTACTCATATTTTTACATAATTTAGTTAATTAGTTAATTTGGGTTAATGGGAGAGTGCCGAGGGGCGAGAGAAGGCCGAAAGGGGGCCTTGAGGCTGGTGAAGCGGGCGTAGTCAGGAGTGAGCGGTCAGAAGCGTTGTGGGTGACTCTCACGGTGCATGCGGGGCATAAATCAGTTCAAGCGGGAGTCATGGCTCTGTGAACATCTCCTCGGAGAGCGGAGATATACCGGACCATCTTGAAAACACACCTGATCCCATAAAGCGGGCATAGGTATTATAATGGCTGGCTAATTCAATTTTTAATTTCAAGTTTTTGTTTTTTGTTTTTTTTTTTTGTTCTGAGTATTGGGAATTTCCAGGAAGGATGGTGTGATGGGAGGGGAACCGTGGAGCAAGTAAGAACCAAATTGCAAATGAGGCAGAAGGCTATCAAGAGGGAGAGAGCAATTTCCTATTCCATATCTCAGAAGGTATAATGAATTGAAAGCAGTTTCCTATTCTAAGAGATCAATTTCTAGTATCATCATATATATTTTATGCCTTTTTTTTTTGTTGTCAAACTTGTTTTTATTGTTTTGGTTTTGGAAACAATTACCAAGCATTTTTTGAGTTTGAGATCTCTTCTTTCAGTTAACTTACGGGGAAGCCTCCGGCTATACGAGCGCTGAGTGGATTACGAGACATCCACCCTTCCATACTTTATGGGGATTTTGGGTCCTGACCTCCACGAAATTTTGAAGAATCGGGATTCATTTTTTACTAGCTTGACAATTTTAATTATGACTTGACTCAAAAGGAAGATTAAGCAAGACCTCCAGCGTGTATGGAATAAGTGCGCATATGTCACACCAGAGCTCTTGTCTTTGATAGAATTTGAATAAGTTTCCAATGCATTAACAAGTACGAGAAGCGGTGTGAGACTGTGTCTGTCAACAAACCAAATTACAAACAATCTCTTTTTATAGACAAGTACAAACGATATCAAGCCTTTGCATTGCGCATGTTTTATCTCGATTTCAAATCTCAGACTCCATTGCTCCCACCTCTTAGAGCCACTCTTCAATGTTCTTGTTATATGTACCGCATCATGCCATGTACAAGGAGTTGTTTCAATGGAAAAGGTCTCATATATAATTAAGCGGTCGAGAGAAACCCTTTATATTTATCTACGGACCAGAAACCATTTTACTTATCCCTCTACTTTGTTTTACATCTAAATAAACATATCCAGAGATTGTTTTTAAAAAGACCATTACCTTGACCCCCAGCTAATTACATTTACACCAAAACTTATAGTTGTTATATTCATGTTAATTTTTGATAATATATAAACACATATTTTAATCATGTAATTTGTGGCGTCTCTTTTTTTGTGGACGTTGTAGGTGGGTTGGGTTTTAAAAAAAAAAAAAAAAAAAAAAAAAAGAATAAGGAGTTTGATTTGCAAACCAAGTATTCTTCATTCCTTTTCATATTAGGTAGCCCGATAATCTAAAAACTACTATTTGAGATATGTTCCTATTATTTTAATTGGTTTTGATAAGCAATAGGTGAACTTTGGTATGTATGGGCAATTTACGCAACAATTTGATTTTAAAGCTTCTTGCATATTAGGGGGTGGGAGCAATCAACCTTTTAGAAAGGCGATTTCTCTTAAGTGTTGCATTTATTTGTCTTTATCAGCTTCTATATAGGTGGCAATTGGTGTCTGAAATTTGGCTAAAAGTGAGCCAACATTAGGCGAGCGAAATCAAGCAGCCAAAATTGGCCTTGTTTTTCAGGCCTAAAATATAGTAACCCAGGCCCGGCCACAAAATCAGCGGGTTAGGCCAAATTGCCTTATAAAATAAATTTTAGGCGAGACGGACCGAACAAGGCCTAATTGGCCTGGTTTTTGAGATTAATAAATTAATGGCCCGACCCTAATTCGGGTAGACCGGACTAAGCAAATGGGGCGAGCCAAAATTTCCACCTACACTTTAGGTTCTAAACCGGAGCCTAACTTTGTATAAGCATTGTAAAAATCATGGAAGATTCATACAGATTAGGAAGAACAATATGTATATTATTGACATTAGTTCATTGGTAGCAAAGACTGAAAAATAAATATATTATGGAAGCAAAGACTGAAAAATAAATATATCATGGAAAAAATGAAAAAAAAAAAAGCCCGTTCAAGCCCTATATAATAATTAAGATTTGTAGAAATTAAGGAAACAAGATGATTAACTCTTCAAATCAGAAATCTACACCGATTCATTAACACCAATCCAAACATGGAAAACAAGTTCCTTATCTCTATTTGGCCACATTAATGGTATGTAAACAAGTATATAAAAATCCATAATCAAAACCAAAACTATATACTACAAATACAACCGGTTCCTCCTGACTTTTTCCAATTCGATGATTTGTTTTTAGGTATAATCAAGACAACAAGAGTTTACCCATTTGATTATTCCAATCAAACGAGATAATTTTGGACTTAATCCAATTCATTCTATCCAATTGCTTTCGGGTGGGTAAAGATCCTTGCGAGCATAGCCCGATGGGAGTATAGAACCCGTACTTTGCTTCTTGTTGCGATGTTGATTAAATAGTCAAAGATTATCTGTGTAAATTCTTCCTATTACTATTATATTTCCTAGTTTAGAATGTTTGTGCATTAGGAAAATAACTTAATTATAGGAATAACGATTCTGAGGATCTCTAATATCTATAAATATGTACATGTAAATTCACAGTTTGTATGAATAAAAAATATTCTTTTCTATCTTACAAGTTGGTATCAAAGCCACGAAACCTTAAATCATTCTTCTTTGAATCCTTAAACCATGAGCAAGTCAGATTCTGAAACGTCTATCACCAAATCTACCCCCATCATTATTCAACATGAAGGTTATCATTCGATTAAATTGTATTGAATGAGACCAACTTCTGTCATGGTCTCGATAATGCCAGAGATTCAAATTCTTGAAGGAAAACTCTCTTTCATTAAGTGGCACATCGCCGCCATCTAAGGAAGATGAAGGTTATGAAAAGTGGTATTCGGATGTCGAAGGTTAAAAGATCGTTATTTGATGTCTATGTCCCGAGAGATTATGAAGCGACCATTCGCTTACCACCGCCTGGGCATATTTGGAAAGCTGTCTAAAGCTTTATGATGGAAGCGGATAAGATGACGAGTTTTACCTTGAACCCCGAGGGCTTTCTTTCAAAACAAATTGTAAACCACTCTCGATATATTATATGGAAGCTTGAAATAAAAAATCTTGAGTGGTTGAATGCATCGTGATAAGGTGGTCGCCGTTGGATGGGCGATATTGCATCCTATCAAAAATTGCTTCGCGACAAGGTGCATATCTTTATAACTTTGTAGTTAGAAATTGATTTTGAGCAAGCGCGGCAAAATCTTGAAGAAGGATCCTATCAACGAATTAGAAAGTGTTATGCACTAGTTAGTCATGAAGATGTTCGGCAGCGGGGTGATGTATGCAGGACAAGCTGGAAGATTACGAAGCTTTAGCCATGGTATTTCGAGGCAGGTCTAATAAAAGCGTCTCCTCAACAACAACAAGACCAAAAAAGGCCCGTCCATCCTAAGACTGCTAATGGTGGAGACAAATCATCATACAAATGCACTCACTGTGATAAAACAGGTGAAACAAAAAGTCGATGCTATGAACTTGTGGGATATCCAGAATGGTGGGATCATAGCCGTGATTCTTGGAAGAAGAATTACAAGAAGGCCTCTACTGCTACAATTGTTGAAACAAAGACAGAGGATGATAGCGGTGAAAAGTCCTCGACATTGGCGACTGTGACGGTAATGTTAGTAGGTTTTAAATATTTATACACTTGTTTCTAATAGTGCATGGATAATTGATTTTGGTCTTTCTGGATCATATGACATTTAATTCTAGACAAGTTTCACCTCTTAAATCTTCCTCACAACGTACATTTCCCTTGCCAATGGTACCTCAATTCCGATTATTGGGAGGATCCTTGTCCCTCACTAACACATGATTTAGATTATGTTTGGTTGTTCCCTCTTTAATTCATAATCTTTTGTCAGTTTCTAAAATAACCAGCACTTATTACGTATTTATCATTTTTAGCACGAATATTGTGTATTTAAGGACATCAGGACAAGAGCGATTGGTTGTGAATTGAGAGGAAGCTATATTACTTGGACTTGGTGTCAAAGTTAAGATGAGTTAAGTAAGCTTTAAGATTGAGGTTAGGAAAAAAAATGCGAGATATGGTTATGGCGTAAACGTATGGGGCATGCTTCTTTTAGTTATGAAGAGAATATTTCTAGTTGTTGCAAACTTTGATGTCTCTAGTTTCCAAATGTGATGTTTGTAGACTTGCAAAAGCCATCATGTTCGTTCATTAACTTTGAACAAAAGTCCGAGTTCCTTTTATGATCATACATTCGATGTTTGGGGCCCGTCTAAATTTGCTGCTTTGGATGGATCACATTAGTTTGTTACTTTTATTGATGATTGTACGGGGATGACTTGGGTATGTTTGATGGAAGTCAAAGTAGGCTATAAACTTGTTGCTTTAAAATTTTCATAAAATGGTTTGTAATTGATTACAATGCACGGGTTCAAGTTACAGCGGTAATGATAGGTGAATATTTGAGTTTTGAATTAGGCGATTATTTGGAAGCCCGTGAAGTGTTCATACATTTGCTTGTTCCGATCACCCCAATAGAATGGGGTGGCGGACGAAAAATCATCATGACGGAGGTTGTCGTTACTTCATTGATAAACTGCATATGCCTTTATCCTATTGAGGATCACGCACTTACCTTTACGGCATATTTGATCAATCGAGTACCTTCCAGCACTATTGATTTCCGAACACCATCCCAAGCTCTCATTGAAGCAATTGTTGCTCCAGTCGGTCCAAACTTACCACCTCATGTCTTTGGTTGTGTAGCATTTGTACATCTTCATAAGCGTCAGCGCAACAAGTTGGCACCTCAAGCATTGCGATGTGTCACCCAGGGTATCTTTGCTTATCAAAGGAATGCTTGATCACGATTGATGAGTCTAAAACTCATTTGATTTTAATCCATTTTAAGGTTATTACAAGTTAATTGTTGGTCATATATCTGAAAACTAGGTAATTTGTTCAAATTTATGTGATCACCCGACCTTATTGTGTGTATATTTGATGGCAGTGGTTCGAAATGACCTTGATGGAAGGAAGGCTCTACAAAGTTACTTGTCAAGCGAATTCAAAATGAAAGACCTCGATCACTTGAAATATTTTCTTGGGATCGAAGTTCTCGATCTGATAAAGGGATTTTCTTGTCTCAAAGAAAATATGCTTTAGATTTGTTGCAGGAAACTGATATGTCAGCATGTCAACTAGGTGATACGATGAAGGATTAAAGTTATGTGTTAGGCCCAATCGAGTGCACAGTGATAAAGGAGATATCAGAAAATTCGTTGGAAGATTGATGTACTTATGGCCCACACTGGGCGAGATCTTGCCTATGCATTGAAGTATTGTTAGCGGTTATGCATAATGCTTGGAGAATAACATATGAATACCGATTGTGCGCATTTGGTATCTGAAGTCGCTCCTAGAAAGGCGTTTGTTCACTAAAATGTAGATTGTCAAAGTGTGGATGCATATAGTGATCTTGGCCCCGGGTTGAAGCAATAGATGACAGACGATCTCGCCAGGGATATTCCTGCCTGTGAGTGGCCAATCGTTACATGGAAAGCGAAGCAAAATGTTGTTCTGCGTTCAATTATGGAAATTGAATTGAGTGTAACACTTGGAATATGTGAGACATTATGGTAAGACTTATTGATGGATTGGGCTATCTGCATAAGGCAACCGATTGACACATTGATGAGAGCAGCATGTGAATCTGCTCAAAATCGATTCAACATGATAAATGTATCGGAGGTTGGCAGTTCTTCATTAAAAAGGAGAAATTGGATGAAAAAATTATCGAGTTGCCTAGATTCGATCAGAAAGATCAATTGGTTGATATCCTCACCAAAGTTGTTTCAAGTCGGAGTGTTCTCGAGTTTTTGGGCAAGTTAGGCATGTGTGACATCCTGTGCACCAACTTGAAGGGGGAGTGTTGCGATATTGGATTAATAGTCCAAAGATTCTTTTATTTGCCAAATTCTTTTCCTATTGCTATTACATGTTATTTCCTAGTTTAGAGAGATTTCTCTGTAGGCAAAAATAACTTAATTATAGGAATAGCTTGATTATAGGATCTGTATCTCTATAAATATGTACATGTAAAGATCTGATTTAAAATATGAATAAAAATATTCTTCTACAGTGGACTTAATCAATTCATTTCTATCCAATTGCTATGGTGGGTAAAGATCCTTGCGAGCTTAAGCGTGGGGTATAATAGTATGCCTTCTTGTATGCCATTAGAGTGCCTTTGATTTCATCTATGCATGTGGTATCCTCCATTAAGTTCTTGGAGGAAGGAGAACATACTTGGAGGTTCTGCTTAGCTGGTGGTCCTATTGAGATTCATATAGACAGGTTTGTTCATTTTATTCTCCTCTACAATCTCCATGGGTTGTGTTGGTAGACTAAGGACATACAGCTTGATTGAAATCAATTCAATGCAGCAAGGATTCACAGCTCCTACCAAATCCATTATACAAATCAAACTATTTCAATTATTTGATAAATAAACTAAACCACAATCTATGGCTTGGGTTGACAAAGACTCGAGAGAAATTCTTGCAAGAATTATTGACAAGTGGTTTTGAGATTTTTATTAAGAGGAGGAGAATTGATTACAATCAACTGTGCGGAGGCGACTAATCATTGGCCAAAGTGACCAATTGATCTTTTCTTTCAAATTTATTCACACCTTTCAATTTCGGTGAGCATAGAGTGCATGTTCAATACATTTGAATTCACATGGTCAAGACTATCAATCCATAATTTTGTGCGCTGATTTATTGTCCCTTTCTATCTCCTTGTCTCTCTTCACCATGATCTTTTTTAGATTTAACGATTGTTCATATAAATATGTTTGAACCTAACATTCTTCAACATATTAAGCCCATTCATTTCTCTCTTTTCTCTAGAATAAGCACCTCTTCTCATCTCTTACCAAATTTGCTCATCATGAAGGACTTTATTGTTGTATTAGAAGAAAGAAAACAGCTTTATTATCAATTTCTCTCCTTTCCATTTCTTCTTTCCATTCCTCATCCCTCTGTTTGAGTAGTTGTTCCCACTGTTGTTCCTTTCTTCTGAAGTCAGCCTCCAGAAACTCCTCTCTTTTCTTCTGATGTAGCTCCCATCTCTTTTCTATCTCTTCCATTTCACCTTACATTGATTCCAACATCCATATATGATTGTTTCCAAAACCATAACAAAGAAAACAAGTTTGACAACAAAAAAGGGCAGAAAATGTGATGCTTCTAGAAAATATGATTGGCCTTGTTCTCAAATATGGGCAATGATTTGTTCTTGAATGCTGGAAGCAATAAAGAGAGATCCTCAAATAAAACAAAACAAGTTTTGGTAAGCCTGAACTCCAAAACCATAACAATGAAAATAAGTTTGACAAAAAAAAAAAAGAAGAATGTGATGCTTAGAAAGTATGATTTGCTTGTTCTCAGAAATATGGGCAATGATTTGTTCTTGAGTGCGAAAGCAAGAAAGAAGAAGATCTCAAACTCAAAACAAGTTTAAACCCAACAAAAAAAGGAGAAGAAAATGTGATGCTTCTAGAAATAGATTTTAGCACATTCTCAAATGTGGCAATGATTTGTTCTTGAGTGCGAAAAGAAAGAAGTGATCTGAGCTGAAGCAGAGATTCGGCAAAAAAAAAAAAAACGAAAATATGTAGCTAAGGCTATGATGTGCTTGTTTCTCAAATATGGGCAATGATAATATATTTATTTTTTCGGTCTTTGCTGATGAACTAATCTTGAACAATGAATATTGTCTTTTCGAACCAGTCTTCATGATTTTTCTGATGCCCATAAGAGTTAGGCTCGGTTTAGAACTCAAAAAGTAGAGGTGGAAATTTTGGCTCGACCCATTGGGCTAGCCTGGCCCACCCGGAACTAGAGTCGGGCCATTAATTTATTGACCCAAAAAACCGGAGGCGAGTGGGCCTTGTACCAGTCATCACTGAAATTTTGCCTTTAGAGGCAATTTGGCACAGACCAGCTTGAATTTTGTGGTGGCCCGTTCTTCTATCATTCAAAGCCCTAAAACAAGGCCAATTTTATTAAGCTCGTTGATTCCATTGATGTTAGCTCTATTGGCTCATTATACATAGAATTGCCACCTATATCGAAGTAGTAAAAAAGAAAATATAGAAAAAGTGGAAGGAAATAAAAGTTATAGGAAAATAAAAAAATAGGTTTTAAACTTAATAAATTAATTATATATATTTATTAAACTTATTTTATTTGTTTTATCTCTATTATATAAAGAATAGAAATTTAAAAATATATCAAATTATGATTATATTTGATTTTAACATATTTTCACATTAATTAAACATGAAAATTATTTTCTTAGTTTTTTCTTTCCTTAGTATTTTAAGGTTCCAAAGCGGGCCGGAAGAATTCATGCATACATAGTATTATAAACTTTTTACATTTTGAAATAGAATATCCTTAGTAACCCCCGTCAAATACCAACATTCTATTTGTATTCTACATATTCTGACAAATTGTAGATCGAATATATAAAGGGATAATAGTTTAAGAGACAAATTCAAAACTTATTTGCAAAACTAACATTTTTTTTAAATCTAAAAGGATGTACAAAAGATGGCATTTCGAGGAAATTCCCAGCTAGGATATAGTTATAGTCGGGTGCGCCAGCCAGAACAGACTAATTGATACGAGTGTCAAACACGAACTCGGTCGATCAAAAGAGTCAGCTCATACTAGACTCAAAACAATCAAAACTTTTTCGGATGTTTGGAACTCAACTCGAGAAGCGTCAGGTTACTCAAACTTCGACTCAAGCAAGCTTCGAATCAATTAAAATTAATAAATAATTTATCTTTCGACTCGATTTGAAATCATTTCAGAGTTAAACTCAATTAATAAAGCGCAAGAAGCTCAATTCATTAACAAAGCATCTCGAATTGGGTATTGTGATGCCAGACTTAAAACAAACAAACTACTAAACCCAGCTGAAATCTGAGTCAAATTTGAGTATTCTATGATCAAGTTCGAGTAGCTTTACTTATTTACACCCCTAGTTATAATTTGATGGATGAGAGAGAATGCCCGTTATCATGTAGGGATTTATCTTTGCACTTTCAAGGGCATTTAATTCAGTGACATTTTCTAGATGACTCTTGCAAGAGATTAGTTTTACAAATAACTTTTGGATTTGTCTATTTTAAACCAACTTCTCATGAACCAAAGACCGAGAGTTTCTAAATAAAGCTCATATTAAGAACGAAAAGAAAATGTGTGTATGAGATAATTAGATATCATGCTTAAAAAAAAAAAAAAAGCCTTTATGAGATATGAACATATGTAACATCAGTAGAATGTTATGTTTACATTAAGGTGATTGTAATTTTATTTATTAAAAAGTTTATAATGCTATATATATATATATATATATGGACTTATCTTGCGTATTTACAACCATCATGATTTATTAAGGTCAAAGCATATGAAATCTACACAATTGTTGAATTCAACCACGATAATAAAATATGAAAAAAGAAAAACACCATATTTACATAGAAAACCCTTCTTGGAAAAACTATGAACCAAAGGAAAACTTCACTATGAATATAAGAATAATTACAATTACAACGGAATAGAAATAACCTAGTATATATGTTGATATGATAAAATACTCGAACAATATGTATGTAAGCGAAAGAGGAAGAATAGTTGGCGCTCAACGGAGGAGCTACCCTTTGCGGTACCGGAAGGCTGGTCGCCCATGATGGAGTTAAGGTATGCTTCATACCAATCAGTCATGGCCATTAATCATCGTCCAAACACACCTTTAACGTGATTTTCCGTCTGGTGGTGTGATATGGCCATCGGTGCATTATCACCCGACGAGGAGGAACTTCCATGGAGTTCACTTCGGCTTCCTACAGTGAGGGCACTATGGAACAGCCAATGTAAGGTAAATTCATATATGCTGACATCATATTTTTGCTTTTTTCTTTTTTTTTGTCAAACTTGTTTTTATTGTTTTTGGTTTGGAAACAATTACCGGCTTGTTTTGAGTTTGGAGATCTCCTTTCACGCTTTGATTCTTTCGAGAACTAATCATTGCGCTTGTTGAGAACAGAAAATCATATTTTCCTAGAAGCATCATATATTTTCTGCTTTTTTGCTGTCAAACTTGTTTTGGTAACAATTACCAAACATTTTGAGTTTGAGATCATCTCATCCTCTTGCTTTGACATTCAGAACCAAATCACATTCCCCGCCATACTGCCTGCTCATCATTATAAGGTTGTTTTCACGTTTTGCGGAGATGTGCAATAGGCGATGGCGGTCGCGCTCAAAATGGCTCCCTCAAGAAGCATGACTTGTGAAACCGGAAGCGTGTGTATTATTTTTCCTTTTGAAAATGAGCGAATCGGTAATTCTTGTCGGGACGGTACACACAAAACCCTAGATTTTTCTCTAGACCTCAGATGACGAAACGGATCACGCCATTAGAATCATCTCGCGAAATCTAGTAGAACCAAACAAACTACGTCGAATTCCGAGACAGTCGATTCTTATGTATTTCGAGGCCGGACAAGCCAATCAGGGGGTGACACGTGGCACGAGAGTGCATGCCACATGGCACAAGGATTTGGGAACACTTGGCACCTAAAGTGGCCAAGTGTCATACTCATAGAATGCATGCAAATTAGTGGGAGTAGTTGGTGCATGGCTTGGCATGGGTGACACTTGCCATGGCTTGTACCATGTGTCAAAACACCATGGTGGTCTTGTGTAGTGGAGAAATCAGAACTGAAGGGGTTCTTCCGCTGGTTAGATCAGTCCTAGAGAGGAAGGAAAATCGTAAAAGAGAGAAGAGGAAAACCAGAAAAAGGAAGAAAGGAAGGAGAACGGAGGAGGAGCTGCAAATCCTCCATTGTTGCTAGTTTGGAGGACCCAAATTTGATCCCACACACTACAAGAGGTGAGGGATCTTTCCTCTTTGGTTATTTCCTTGTTTGGGGCCATGGAAATGGCATTTGGTTGAGTTTTCTATGTGATTGTTTGAATGAATAACATGCTGAATTTGTGATGTTGTCCATGCTGAATTTTCTGGGTTTTAAGACTGAATTTGTGATGTTGTCCATTGAATTTTCTGGGTTTGAAGACTGAATTTGTGATGTTGTACATGCTGTTTTTTTTGGTTTTTAGGACTGAAAACTCAGTTTGGTGTATTATTGTATGCATGACTAACATGCAGAATGTTCTGGGTTTTTAGGCTGAAGAAATCCAATTTGGTGTATTAATGTATGAATGAAAAACATGCAGAATTTTATGGGCTTTCATGCATGACTAACATGTAGAATCTTTTGGGTTTTTAGATCAAAGAAAACTCAGTTTGGTGTATTATTGCACACATGCATGAAAACATGCAGAATTTTCTGGGCTTCCATGCATGACTAACATACAGAATGTTTTGGGTTTAAGATCAAAGAAAACTCAGTTTGGTGTATTATTGTATGCATGACTAACATACCCAGAATGTTCTGGGTTTTAGACTGAAGAAATTCAGTTTGGTGTATTATTGTATGCATGAAACATGCGAATTTCCTGGGCTTTCGTACATGACTAACATGTTTGTGATCTTTTGGGTTTTTTAGATCCAAAGAAAAATCAGTTTAGTGTATCATTGCTTGCATGGTTAACATGCAGAAGAATTTTTCTGGGTTCTTATGCGAAGAAATGGTTATCATTTGCTTGCATGGGTTAACATACAGGATTTTCTGGGTTTAGCCCTGGTTGTTTAGGCCCTGCTTTTCCGTCCGAACTCCGATTTGGTGTTCTTGGACTCTATGGAAAGTTCATGGAGTCAGAATCTATCATAAGCCATTCAGTTGAAATAGGTGCTCACATCGGTGCAGCTTGAGTAGTGTTATCCAATATGGGTGTTTCAAAAACATTGGGTTGTAATGTGTTGTGCTTGAACATGGCCATATTGGCATGTGAGGCTATATGATTGACATACTATGTCTCAGCTTAGGAATATGAGTTATGGAATTGCTGCCCTAAATAATGGTGGGAATTATGTTAATACATGCCCAAGGATGTGTTATTAATGAACTGAATGATAGAAAAGATGTAGTGCATGTGATGTCTTGATTTGAATGTGTGGAATAATGCTGTAACTGCATGTTTGTTGATGTTGAACTGAATATATGAAATGTTGTATGCATTTGACATGGCCCATTCTGCTTACACACAAAGTGTCTGATTAATAGAATGTCCATGTAGAGGTCTTCATACATTAGTCGTAGGTTGAAGTGCGTGACGAATTGCATTGCATTGGTGTGGTAACACCACATTACATGAGTGCGTACATGAAATGCGATTTGCTGGTTGGTGTTGAATCGTGTGGGCTTAGAATGGAATGAAGTCAATTGGGTTCACGACGTTAGCAAAATGAAAAATGAAATGTGTCGGGTAGCAAGTAGGGGTTGTACCCGCTCGGGTGGCTTGAAAACCTGCTTAGACAGTGTATCCACCGGTGAAAGCCTGAAAAATGTCGGAGGGTGTAAGAGACCGGTGAGACCAGAAAAGTTCACATTTGCCCAAAAATACGAAAGCGATTAAATAACTATCACATAGGCTACGGGTTGTGAGATGAAATTGAAACGACTGATCTTGATTTCCCATTGGCACTTGCATTGGGTGGTGGGTCGGAGGTTGACCCGGTACTTTGGGCATGTAGAGTGTTGTCTCATACATGAATGTAGATTTTTCCATGATAGGATAACATGCATGCATAGATTGGTTGTTGGTTTGACTGGGAAATGATCATTTACATGTGCACCTAGGTGGGAAATAGCCCTTATAGGATTTATCCCTACAGGGCGTTAGCTCACCCCGTTGTGGGACCCCCCTTTCAGGTACAGGAAGGTACAGGCAGACGACGCTCCTTAGAGGCCGAGATTATGAAGCGGGCCGAACTGTGGCCTTGATTCTTGTTTTGTGTATATATTAGAACGGACTAGTTTTAATATATGTTTTTGTATTAGAAGTGATGTAATAACTCTTGGATGCATAAATGGTCTAACCATATGGACGAGTATGGATGATGGGCCCTATTGGGTCATTTTACTCATGTATGAGTCTCATGATATATATGAGACACACACGGGTTTCAGCGAGGTTGACGGTGGTGATGGGACCCCACAGGGTTTTTTGGGGTGTCACATGACTAGCTCACAAATCCTGAATGGAGTTATCGAGCGAGGAGGCAAAACCAACATTAATTCATAGAGAGAGGACAATGGAACCACCAATACCATATAGAAGAAGGGTGAACATAGGAAGCGGTTTAGTCGTGCACCTGAACTGCCGGTAGGTCAGAAGTCCCGGGGTCTTGGGAATTTACGCTGCGAGGCTGAAATCATGGCTCTTGACCAGTGAATCTCTCAGTGATGAAGCCGGAGGGTAGCCTTTAGCGTAGCACCCGATAATATCATTCCAGCCCTTCTAATTCCTTCACCAAGGCACACCCCGAAATCCACCTACCGGACTTTACTACTTGGGCCTCCCTAGCCCCGAGAATCCTAAGCTATGTGATTCACAGTGAAGGTTCTTTTGTAATTTGTTTTTCAAGCCTTACATAATAATAAAAAAAAAAAAAAAAAAGGGTGAAGGGTTGATACCATTTCATTTAAAATTTTTTTATTGGAAGCCTTATAGACAAAAGGGGTGAAGGGCTGATACCATTTCTTTCTTTTCTTTTGTCGGGACCATAATGTGTTTTGAGGCGGATCCATATACACCTGAAAGCACTTTTAAGACATATCATATTCAGACTAATCCCCATATACTAGTCTATAGGGACCATATATAAGAGGCGTCACGGTTCTAACATAGAACTGACTACTTTCTGGGGTTGAACTAGAGACCATTAGTTAAGTTAAAAAGAACATAAGACCTAACCATCTCACCTAAGTGATTTTTTTCTTTTTTGTAGATTAGTCTTGAAGGTCATTTAAGTGAATACATCACACCATAAGTCCAAATTCAATTTTGAAACGTTTCTTGTTTTGAGTCCTAATGAACCCATTATGGAAGGTGCTTAGAATTTAAGAGTTGTGTTTGGTAGGGGAAAAAGTTAGTAGTGTGATGTATTCACTTAAATAATTTATTTAAAATAAATAATTGGTTTTTCTTAGCCCTTTTATGAAAATATAAAATAATTTAATAATAAAAATATCCAAACCAGGCTCGGGAATGATTATTTTCTAATTTTAAATCCTATGAACTTTTTGTAAGAATAGTTTTGAAAACAAAGAGAATACAATTTTGGTATTCTCTAAAAATATGTTATTGCTCTTTGAATTTAATGTTTTTCTGTGTTGCTCAGAATTAAAAAAAAAAATTAAGAACCAAACATGTTTTCTATATATATTTTTTGTTTTCCTTGTTTTTGAAAACACAAAGAACACTATTTATCTTGGTGTTCTACGAAAATTGATATTTTATCTTAATTTAGTGTTTATGTATTTTTTATGTTTTAAAAACAAAAACTGAAAAAACAAACGTGTTTCTTGTTCTCATTGATTTTAGGAATATAGAGCAGTTTAAAAGGGAGTAACCCAAAAGAGTTACTAAATTTCTATCTCAAAGTCCCTCTTACTATTAAGGATTCTGAAACATTTATTTTAAAATTTTTGGTAAGTTAGATGAAGAGCAGGGATAAAAAAGATCGTATCGATATTTGTATTCTACTTTTTGGTAATAATGAAAAATTTAGGCTTGGCGTCATTGGATTAAGAAATGACTAATAATAAAATAGAGTCATCTTCTCCGTTACACGGCTCTTTATTACATAACCTCCCTTTTTTTTTAATTTCAAAATTCAAACGGCTCTTTATTTCATAACCTCCCTTTCTCTCCATTGTTTTGCCATTTCAGAAAGCACCCCATTAATCACCTCCCTTTCTCTCCATTGTTTTGCCTTCCAGAAAGCACCCCATTAATCACCACAAGCATTATCGCAATCGGCGGTAGTAGTTATCTTTGGGAATTATATGGGCGACTCATAATCCACCCATTTATTGCCATTGGATAACCATCCATGATGGATCTCCCACAGTGGCTATATAACTTAGGAGTTTGTATTCTAGAATGGAGGTTTTTTCTTTTTGTATTTGAAAAATTTTTTACTGCTTGTTTGTTTCTTTCATTTCAAAACAACAGAATTCTGAAATTTCCACTCATGGGCTGTTCAGGGAACTGGCTAAAATCATTGATTGGGCAGAAAAAAGCTCAGATCAAAGACCGCGTGAGTTCCGATTTCTGGTTTTCATTCTGTTTTAGTTGTTTTTTTTTTGTTTTTGTTTTTGTTTTTGATTTGGTTTCTTCTATGTGCTTTAGAAAGTGGGTGGGTGGAAGCGGAAGAAAATGGAGGTTGTGGAGGAGTTCTTCGGGGGTTCGAAGTTGAGAGGAAAGAACGGTAGCGACATCGAGGAGTCAGATTACGCGGTGGCGACTGGTGATGGGTTCGCCATGCTAATGGCGTAGTTGCTCGAGCTCATCGAGGATTTGGGGTGGTTCGCGAAGAATGGGCTGCGGTCGCATTCGAGGCAAACTTCAGGGACTTACGGTAAAATGGGTTTCTTTTTTCTCACGCTCTATTACTCATATTTTTACATAATTTAGTTAATTAGTTAATTTGGGTTAATGGGAAAGAAAATTGCGGGGCAAGAAGAACAACGAGGGCCTTGAGCTGGTGAGGCTTCATGCCATAGTCAGGGCGGCGGTCGAAGCCGGCGGTGACTCTCCGGTGCATCGCGGGCACTCGTCAGAGTTCAAGCGAGTCATGGCTCGATCTGTGAACATCTCCTCGGAATAGAATATACGGACCTTCTTCAAAACCACACAGTCCATCAAAGCGAGCGGAGGTATTATAATGGTGGCTAATTCAATTTAATTTATTTCAAGTTTTGTTTTTGTTTTTTGTTTTGTTAAGTGTTAGAGATTTCCGGGAAGGATGGTGTGATGGGAGAGGCGAGTGGAGCAAGTAAGGAAATAAGGTGCCAGTGCGTCGAAGGAGCTATCAAGAGGGAGAGAGCAATTTCCTATTCCATCTCTCATAAGGTATAATGAATTGAAAGCAGTTTCCTATTCTAAGAGATCAATTTCTAGAATCATCATATATATTTTCTGCCTTTTTTTTTGTTGTCAAACTTGTTTTTATTGTTTTGGTTTTGGAAACAATTACCAAACTTGTTTTGTTTTGAGTTTGAGATCTCTTCTTTCTGGTTAACTTACCGGAAGCCTCCGCTCTTACAGGCCTTTGTTCGGGTTACGAGACATCCACCCTTCCATACTTTATAAGGAGTTTTGGGTCTGACCTCCTGAAATTTTTGAAGAATCGGGATTCATTTTTTTTACTATCTTGACAATTTTAATTAATATTGACTTGACTCGAGGAAGATTAACCACCAGACCTCCATGGCGATAGCACTAGCCAATTGGAATAAGTGCCATGTCACACCCAGAATACTTGTCTTTGATAAGTGAAGAAGTTTGATGCATTAACAAGACACGGCTTGAGATTGTGAGGACAACGTCTGTCAGCAAACCAAATTACAAACAATCTCTTTTGCTCCAGACAAATTACAAACAATATCAAGCCATTACCTGCATTGGCCGCATGTTTTATCTCAATTTCAAATCTCAGACTTCCATTTGCTCCACCTCTTAGAGGCCACTCTTCAATGTTCTTGTTATACTTACCCGCAACATGCCATGCAAGGCGGAGTTGTTTCAAATGGAAAAGGTCTCATATATAATTAAGCGACGAAACTTTATATTTATCCTCTGGACCAGAAGCCATTTTTACTTATCCCTACTTTGTTTTACATCTAAATAAACATATCCGAGATTGTTTTTAAAAAAGACCATTACCTTTGACTAATTACATTTACCAAAACTTATAGTTGTTATATTAATGTTAATTTTGATAATATATAAACACATATTTTAATAATGCAATTTATTATTTTCTCTTTTTTTTTTTTTTTTTGTGGGCGTTGTAGGTGGGTTAGGTTTAAGAAGGGCATAGAAGTTTGATTTGCAAACCAAGTATTCTTATTCCTTTTCATATTTGGTATGTGGAGCCAAATTTACGCAACAATTTTGATTTTAAAGCTTCTTTGCATATTAGATTGAGGCAATCAACCTTGTTTAGAAAAGGGTGGGGAGCCAATCAACCTTGTTTATAAAGGGGCGATTTCTCTTAAATGGTTGCATTTATTTGTCTTTATCAAACTACATAATCCTTATTCATATACTTTTTTTTGGATCGGTAAAAGCAATATATTGACCAAAAAATGAGACCAGGAACAAAACAGCCACAAAGTATACGGACGGAAATTCACGTGACGAAAGCAAAAGAGGAAGGGGAAAACCTCGCCACCTTTTTACGAGAGGCCATCCATTAAGAAAAATCTAAGATGGAATGCACCTCTTCACCTAAGAACACCCCTATTCGACTCCATATTCTAGACAAAGAATATTTTAATCTGTCAGCTACCATCCATCTTTAAAAGCTATTCGTTTCTCTCTTTCCGCGCTATCAGAATTATACAAAGGAATAGAATTCCCACGACTTTCCTCTTTTTTCCGAAAAAGATCCCTTCCACTCAAGAGCAAATCATTGCCCATATTTGAGAACAAGCACATCATAGTTTCCAGAAGCATCACATTTTATGTTTTTTTTTTTTTTTGTCATAAACTTGTTTTTGAGTTTGAGATCTCTTCTTTCTTTTCCTTGCCGAGAACAAATCATTTATAATATTGAGAACAAAGCAAATCATAGTTTCTAGAAGCATCACGATTTTATGCTTTTTTTGAAGTGTCGAAACTTGTTTTTAGTTTGAGATCTCTTCTTTCTTGCTTTCAGCGCCGAGAACAAATCATTGCCCATATTTGAGAACAAGCAAATCATACTTTCTAGAAGCATCACATTTTTTTTTCTTTTTTTTTGTTGTCAAACTTATTTTCATTCTTATGGTTTTGGAAACCATTACAAAAACTTGTTTTTTTTTGAGTTTGAGATCTCTTCTTTATTGCTTCCAGCATTCAAGAACAAATCATTGCCCATGGCCGAGAACAAGGCCAATCCTTATTTTCTAGAAGCATCACATTTTAACCACTTTTTTTGTTGTCAAACTTGTTTTCTTCGTTATGGTTTTGGAAACAATCATATATGGAGATGTTGGAATCAATGTGGCAGGAAATGGAAGAGATAGAAAAGAGATGGGAGCTACATCAGAAGAAAAGAGAGGAGTTTCTGGAGGCTGACTTCAGAAGAAAGGAACAACAGTGGGAACAAATACTCAAACAGAGGGATGAGGAATGGAAAGGAGAAAAGGAGAAGCAATAGAAAGAGTGAACCTGACAATAAAGTCCTTCTATGATGAGCAGCTGAAAAGAGATGAAGAGGTGCTTTCATTCTTAGAGAAAAGAGAGGAAAGGATGGAAGCTAATATGTTGAAGAAGGCAGAGGGGTTCAAATATATTTATAAGGAACAATTCAAGGAATTTGGAAAGATCATGGTGAAGAGAGACAAGGAGATAGAAAGGGATAATAATTACAGACAAAAATTATGGATTGATAGTCTTGACCATGTGAATTCAAATGTAGTGAACATGCACTCTATGCTCACTGAGATTGAAAGTTGTATGAATACCTTTGGTGGTAAGTGAGATCAATTGATCACTTTGGCGATGATTATTGCCTCCACAATGGATGATTATGTCCTCCTCCTCCCTCTTAATAAAAGCTTCAAAAACCACTTGTTGAATAATTCTGTGTTAATTTCTCTGAGTCTTTTGTCAACGGTTTCATAGATTGTGGTTTAGTTTAGTTTATCAAATAATTGAAAGAGTTTGATTTGTATAATAGATTTGGTAGGCTGTGTGTTTGTTTGGTTGCATTGAATTGATTGAATCAAGTTGTGTATGTCCTTTAGTGCAACACGGCCATGGAGATTGTAGAGGAGAATCATATGAAACGAGCCCTGACTACATGAATCTCACATAATCAATCAAAGCTAAGCGAGGAAACCCTCAGTATGCTCCTGCTCCCTTATCAGCGCCTTTAATGGAGGATACTCGATTCTGATTACGAGATGAAATCAATGGCAATCTCTAATGGTGATCCTGAAGCGATCTTTGGTTCTTATACCCCCGTCAGGTTAAGCTGCAAGGATCTTTACCCACCATAGCAATTGGATAGAATGAATTGGATTAAGTCAATAGAAGAATATTTTTATTCATAATAAATACGTATCTTTACATGTACATATTTATAGAGATATTAGAGATCTGCTGATCAAGCTATTCCTATAATTAGAGTTATTTGCCTAGCAATCTCTAAACTAGGAAATAATATTATAGTAATAGGAAAGAATTACAATAAAGAATGTTTGACTATTAATCAATGCTCGCTACTCCCCCTCAAGTTGGTGCATAGATGTCACACATGCCTAGCACTGAAAACTTGAGGAACACTCGACTTGAAACGACTTGGTGAGGATATCAACCAATTGATCTTCGGATCAAAGATCTTAAGAAATGGCTTCGACAATTTTCTTATCAATTTCTCCTTAATGAAGGGAATCTGTCTACCTCCATTATGCTTTGTACAATCATGTTATGGGATTATAAACAATATCACATGCTACTTTATTATCACAATAAAAGCTAGAATCGATTCTTTTATCGTTAGCCCCAATCCATGTGAAGTCTTATACAATCATATATTCCAAGTTTCATATAAATCCAGCCTCTGGCAGCAGACATTCTATGACATTCTTGCTTCTTGCTTCTCCATGTAGTTACCACCTCTGAGGTGAAATATGTCCGAAGTGGGTCGTCTTGTCATCTATTGCTTCAATGATCCGACATCCGCATGCATCCACGCTTTGACAATCTACATTTTAGTGAACAAAATGCCCTTTCTAGGAGTTGACTTCAGATATTGTATGTATACATTGTCCTAAACCATTGGCCTAAACCAATGCTCGTTGTATGTATACATTGTGATAGTCAAGCGGCAATAGGAAGGGCAAGGAATGTCATGTATAACGGTAAGTCTCGACACATAAATCGAAGCGACACTTGTACGATAAGACAACTTCTTTCTAATTGGAATTATCACCATTGACTATCTCGAGAAGTCAAAAGATATGTGCGAGATCCATTGACAAATGCCTAACTAGAGATGGTTGCAAAAATCAAGGGAATGGAGTTTAAGGCCTCATGAGTCATCATAGCGGACACCCTACCTAGTTGACTAGAGATCGGGATCTAGGTTGAAGGACGACTAAGTTATGAAGACGGTATGGAAATCTTGTCAAATTTGTTTTACCATTCTGGATCTGAGGCGGTATTAATATGTGGTTAGCGAAAACTTGTGATTATGAAACCATATGTTCGAAATCACCTATGAGTGTGAAGTGAGGTCGCTTATGTGAAATTGCAGTAGAATTCTGGCTTACTCATGAACCGGGCGGTGTTCATAGCCAAAGCGAACACAACGGTGAAGCGATTTTGTTAAATAGTTGTGTGATTTCTATTGTCCTAGGCTTGCGAAGGTCAGCCGGTTCTAGACATCAAGTCTTACGATTGTTCGAATCAGATGGAAACTCACTAAGGAAAGTTAGTCTCGGACTACTTATCCTGATGCAACGTTTTCTCATGGAATAATTGCACTTTGCATCTCATGCATACACGAGAGTATTGATATCAGAACTTTTCATTCATGTGGGGGATTGTTGGGACTTTGGTATCCACAAATTCCTTAAATGAATGAAAAGATGTGTCCCTCATCAAACAGATACTTTGCTTGGTTATTACCTTTGACAGAGCATGTGCGTTAATTGGAGACACTTCCTGGGTTATTTATACTCCTGTTTTTCCCATTTTTAATATACAAAATATTCTCCTCACTTCACTGCATATCATTCATTTTTTGTGCGATTGTTCTGCAAGTTGAGTTCGTCGGGGTCCTAGATCCTTACCGCCCGAAGGAGCAGAGATCGGATTATCTGGGGAGACAATTGTCCATTATCCTGGAAATTACCAGTTAAGGGAGCCAAATTCGTCTTAAGGACACACAACATTATTGTTGGACTTCGGATATGCTTTCTAATTATTGTTTGTCACTGGGTTTGTTTCCCTTCAAATATTTTGTTTCGATTTTAAGAACCACCGGGAACTACAAATATTATTATAAAATCTTGGCTTGATAATGTCGACAAGAATAAAATTGTGTCATAAAATCTCTGAAAATAAGAAATGCGATGTTTGTATATTTATCAAAATCTACATGCCATTTCATAATATATATATAGGAACAATACTCGTGAAAAACATTAGTATAATGTAAGCGCAACAATAAATGAACTGTTGTTTGTTCATGTGTTTTTATAAAGGAAAGAATGAATGGGAAGAGATATATATATATATATATATATATATATATATATATATATATATATATTAGTGAGTATAAAAACAAATAGGAACAATCGTGAAAAACATTATTATAATGTAAACGGCAACGATAAATGAACCCTATTTGTTTGTTCATATGTTTATGAGAGGAATGAATGGGAAAGAGACTATATATATATATATATATATTAAGTTGAAAACAAAATACTCATGAAAGTATTAATAAAAATAGGAACAATATCGTGAAAAACATTAGTATAATGTAAAAACTGCAACAATAAATGAATCTATTTGTTTGTTCAAATGTTTCTGAGAAGAAGAATGAATGGGAAAGAGACAACGGTAAGTAACATTAAACTCAATTGGAGTGTGTTTTCTTGACCTAGGTTGACGCCCTATGGCCTATACTATACATATTCACGCCACTTCATAATGACACTTCTGTCCCTACTTACCTACCTAATCATGTTACAAGAAAGAAATGTGACTTCAAAATTTCAATTCCATGGCCCCATGGATCATGGATGCTTTTTTTTAATGGGTTTCAAACTGAGTTTGATAACAAAGTAATTGCCTTTTTAAATAATCATGAATTAGTTTTATTTTTTAAAACCACATTGTCTAAGCGTGATTTTGAAAATTAACCTGCTTTGTGTATTTATCAATCGTGGTTTAAAGTTAATTTTGGCAAGTAGTTCGAGTATTACCGATTTTCAAATCATAGAAAGATTAGTTTGGTCAATATTTTTGAAAATATATCTATATGTGTATTTGTTTTTAAATAATGAATTATTTTGGCTTTAAACTTGTTCAAAGTATTTAATAATTTTCTTTTTTTTGATAACTGTGGATATTCGGACCAGTTTGTATAGTTTGTATACCCCTCGACTAATCTTATAATAACCTTGAGGGGATTCGAATCGATGATCATTAGGTAAACCCCAAGACCTTAAACTAATATAGCTATCTCTTAAGTTTTGTAATTAACCTCTTTGTAATGTTTGAATTATCTTCAACATTAAAAAAAATTGTTTGACTCACTTAAAATTTGAAGAAATATGAGATGTAATTTTTTTTTTTGTGTAATTAGTTGATTTAGATTGGGTACATTTTATATAAAATCAATAAGCAAACGAGTTTACCATTGTTAACTTTACGGGTTTTTTCCATTAATATTAAATTCTAAATAAAATTTAGAAAAAAATTTTGATATAACTCTAATAGTTCTGATCTTTTATCTAAGCTCAATTTAACTGAAATCTTAAGAATATAGCTGTTTACAAAGATATTTTATAAACTAAAAGATATATCATATAATACATAAAATTGTCTTTTCATTTTGTATTAAGTTCTTCTATCGTAGTATTTATTTTAATTTCATTGATCCTTTTAATTTTAGATTGTGTTCGGTTTTTAAATAAAGCATTAAGAAGGAAATAATAATAATAATAAAATTATTATTATTATTGAAGCTATCTTAGTTTCTATAAAATTTAATTCCTTTCAACTTATTTTAATTAATTTTTTTAATATAAATATAAGCGACTAAAGTTTGTTTAGCGACTATTATAAGAAGTGTATTTAACACTAAGAGTTAAGTAAAAATAATAAATGTTTGATATAAAATTTAGAAAACACTTTTTTTACAAAATTTAGAAAACACTTTTAAAAATATCTAAAAATAATTTTTAAATATTGGAGAATCATTTATAGTGCATGTTTTAAGAGAGTCATTTATAGAAAACATTTTAAGAATCGAAATCATTTTTAATTCATGAATGAATTAAATTATTATCAAATAGACTCTAAATAATTTAAAAATGTTTCAATCTCAGTGCTTAAATGTTAGTGATTGTATTTCAAATATTTTTTGATGGAAGTGTTTTTAGAAGAATAACCTATAAAACACCATAAATGATTTTTTTCAATACTAAAAGCGTTTTTCAAAAATTTAAATGAGTTTCTAAATTTTAGCAAATAGTGATAATTTTAATAAAAACATTTTAAAGTAAAAATACCTCCCTACAATTATTATCAAACATGTTTCTTAATTAATGCTAATTATATTAAATTTTTTCCAGAAAAATTCAAGTACAATTCCCAAGCATAAATAGTAAATAGTTTCATTTTTGCCCTATATGGCCAAAGTAACTTTTTTTTTAAACAAACTTATCTTCAATTTGGTCTCCACTCATATTATGTAAAAAATATTGTACAGGAGAGAAATTCACATTTAATATAAAAAAAATTATTGTTAAAACTACAATTGATAATTACGGTTCATTTTTAATTAAAGCCACATTTTTCTAACTCTGATTTCATATTACTAACTATGATTTTAATTTGAATTTGAAGTTTCAATTACCAATTACGATTTTAACAATGATTTTTGTTATATCAAAATTTGGAGTATCTCTTTCATATGGTATTCTTACATGGTATGGGAGGCCAAAATGAACATAAATTTGAAAAATAGGCTAAAAATCAATATTTGAAATTTGCAACGTAATTTGTAAAAGTCAACAAATGTAAAAAAGAAAAAGTAGTTTCACTTTTATTTTTTAATTATTTAAATAAAAAATTAATGACCATCCCAAGAAAATTCACTTTCAGAAAATTACGAAGTCAAAATGGAAAAAAAAGTTGTTGGAAAGTAGAAACTTGGAGAGCGTGGGGCCATGCAAAATTATGACTTGTTCAATAATTAAATAAAATAGATGGTATGATTAATTTGATGGTGGGTCAGGTCAAATGACATATATTTTGTGTTGGAAAAAGGTTTCCTAAAGTGTAAACATATAGTCAAAACATATCCACTATTGACTCCTCGTCTCACGAATGCTACCACTTTTGGGAACTTAAGGTTGTTTGTTTAATTATTTTTGGAAAAATGTTTTCAAAAATAGTTTTTAAAAATATAAAGAATACTATTTTAGTTTTTTAAATTATTATTGTTTTTGAATTTTTTGTGTTTTATTGTGTTTTTTTCGTTTTTCAAAACAAAAATACATTAGAAACTAAACATGTTCTCCATGTTTTCTTTGTTTTTGAAAACTCAAAATAGTTTTCAAAGCGTAGAGCTTGTTTGTTTGCGATTTTTGGCTTGCTTTTTAAAAAAATAAAAGAGCAAAACAAAAAACAGAAAGAACATATTTTGGGAACTTTAGGGCATGTTTGATTCATGCTTTTGCAAATTGTTATTGAAACAGGTTTTTAAATGCACAAGAGAATATCATTTTGATGTTATTTGGCTTCATTGTGTAGATTTCAAATTCAATTTACGGAATAAGGGCAAAATCGTAATTTTGATTACAAAATTGGAATTTCGGTTAAAAATATGAAATTTATTCTCTAGATCTCGGATGACAAAAAGCAGTTTCCACCAGATTGGAATCGTCTCGTGAAATCTAGTCGGCACGTAAAATTTCGTAATTTTCCGAGATAGTTGGAGTCGGCACGTTTTCGAGCATCGCGCTTGGTCTTGAAGTAAAAGCAGTTACCCCGATCTGACGAAGTCACATATATGCGTACTCATGTGCCATAAGTGGTATGAGTAGAAATGATTAAAATGGACGGCGAGATAGTGCAGGAATATCAAATACGAAAAAAGGACGTAAGCCGTTTTGCAAATGTTTAAGTCACTAGAAACGAAATAGTAGAGCATGACTCATCTTCTCCATTTAACCAAATAAAAACGTAAAAGTTGGGGAGGGTGCGGTAGATAGAAGAATGGGGTTTAGAGAGAAGGTCTTCCCTTCTCTCTAAGATCTCGAGCGTCGGATAGTTGGATTTCGGCAGACAGAAGGAAAACGTTCTACGGACGAGCTGCGCGTGGACCCCGGTTGCGAGTTTTGACAAACTCCAAGGAAGGTGGATTTTCTCCTACTTGAGTTTTACTCCATTTAAAAGTTTTACTAATGTTTCGGTTGAATGAGGCGTGAGGGCCGTTTGATCGATCACGAAACTTTGGACCGAATTGATAGAATTTTGAAGGAAGGAACGGCCGTATTTGCTCCACGGCTGCTGGGAGGCTGTTTGAGTGCATTTGTCTAATTTGTGTATTAGATGCTTGTTTGGTATGCATTGGGCGAGGGGTGTTTGTGGATTTCGGGTTCCTGGTGAACCGTTGATTTGTGATTTTCGGGAATAGTAACCCGATGGTTTTCACTATTCACGAGAACCGATGTTCTAAAATATAAATTTTATGAAAATAGGTGTTTGGTCTAGTGATTTAAGTGTCAGCTTGTGTTTGACCATTAGCCCAAGCGAGCTAATTTTGATGTTTGAGATGAGTAATTACATGCGTGTTGGAATTGGCATACATTCGTTCCATATGCCGGAACATCTAGGGATATAGAGGAGTTAGTCGCGTGAGATGAGTCCCCAGAAAATGGTTGGAGGGTGAGTAAAATATTAATTATCTAGGGTAGTCACAAACTAAAAGAAATATCAATCGTCGGGCGGCCCAATTGATATTCATCGGAGGAGTAGTTCACAAAAAATTAATATATCAATCGTCGGACGTTGATTGATATATATACATCGGGTTGTCCACTGAAAACAATGAATTCTCATACGAGGCTTAGGCGAGGTGTGAGAGAGTCGATGAGACTCGGGATGCGAGTTAGTCATGTAGACATTCAAGTAGGATCATGCGTTTGCTTGAATGTGTGTTTACTGGAACATTGCTTGCGCCCAGGTGGTGAGTAGCCTCTTAGGGCGATTCTCCTGCGAGCTTTAGCTCACCGGGTCGTGGGATCCCCCGCTTTTGCAGTACGGGGAGCGTGCGAGGAGACGGTTCGATCTAGAGATTTATTATGAAAGCCAGGGATGTGGCCCCAGTTGTCACGTTAACACATGTATTAGAATGCTTTTTCATTTTAATATATGTAGTGTTTAAAGTGAAAATACTAACTCTTGTAACTATTAGGTATATAGTTGGTTTCATAGTTGGCATGTACATTGAGTCTTGTTTATGGGCCCAAGTCAGGATATTGGATATACATTGTATATATTGGGTATTTGGGATCACGTAAATGCAGGTTTGTAAATGGGTAGAAGCTCCGTACAAAGGAGACTACGCGAATTTTACTAGTGGCATCGGGTAACTCGACCTCCTTGTATTCAGCGGGTTGTAATTAGTCAAACGGACCCCGAGGTTTAGGCGTCTGACTTGGTATCGAACATAGGTATCTGAATACCCACAGGAGCTCGGGTTTGGGTAACCATCACCACTAGGTGGTTTGATGTGGAGTATAGGTATATGGAAACCTATAGATTGAGGATTTGGGCTTAGGCCATAGTCTTGTAAGAACATCACCACTAGGTGTGGTTCGATGTTGAGTTTAGGTATGAGATTACCTAGAAAATCATGGGACAAAACTAGGACACTACGTGCACGTGTGTTGATGTGTTTTGTGTGATTTTGTGAATTATTTGATGATTGGTGTGTATGCCATGTCATGATGTGTGTTTGGTGTGCTGACTGTTTTAGGTGTTGAGATTGTACATGAATGCTTGGTGATTAGCACATGAAAGTGTAGAAAATATTTTAGAAAATGTTTGGAGGTGGTACAGTGTACAAAAGCGGAAATGAAATAAATCGAAATCAATTTATTTGGTTTTATTGGATATCAAATAGAATTTTTAATGAAGAATTTTAAGGTGTGAGAACATTTGAATTGTTTTACGGTGTGTAAACTTGAACCAAGAAATAAACAAAATAAATTCATAATTTATTTGGTTTAGAGGTAAAGAAATTTAATTTTTAAGGTTTTACAGTGTAAAACTGACAAAAAATTAAATGAAATAAATTTTTCTAAATTTATTTGGGTTGTTGGAAAGTGAGAAGAAATTTTAAAGTAAAAATAAAATAAAATAAATTTTTACTAAATTTATTTGATGAGAATTGAAGAAAATAATTTTCTATGATTTTACAAGTAGTAGAATTGAGAAGAAAATGGAAGAAAATAAATTTTATAAATTTATTTGAGTGGAGAAAAATTTTGTTGAAAAAGCGGAAAAGGAAAATAAATTGTATAAAATTTATTTGGTTATGAAGTGAAAATAATTTTCTAAGGTTTTTATATGGTATAAAATTTAAGAAAATGGGGTTAAATAAATTTTATAAATTTATTTGAGTATTAAAGTATGGAAAAAAAATGATTTTTAGTGATTTTAGAGATTTTCCAATTTAAAATAAATGAAAAAAAACATTTATAATGAAAAAAAACGAAAAAATTTTGAAATGAAAAATTTTGATGAATACGCCCATTTTGTATTATTAATTGAAAAAAAATTTGTATTCTTGATGTAAAAAAGTTGTATTCACGAAAGCGGGGAAAATTTGTGGAAATTGTATTGCAAGATGGGTGCTTGGGCTTGAAACTGTATTGCAATACAGTTAATGTATTGCAGGCTACAGGAGACAAAATTGTGTCGCAATACAAAATTGTATTACGACAAGACGGCGAGCACGACCCGGGAGCACGGGGGGCGCGTGGGGGGCGCGTGGGGGCGTGGGGCAGGCGTGGCAGCGTGGGCGCCGGCGGGCGAGGGCGGCGCGGGCTCGGACGGGCGTGCGTGGCGCCCGGGCAGAGCCCAGCGGCAAGCATGTGGCCCTTACTGAGGCCCGAGTAAATTTGGGCGCGGCGCGAGCTGGGCTCACAGGCGCGGCACAGGCGTTTGGCTTGTGAGGATGTGGCCTTGTTGTGCACTCGGTGCACTCGGCCTATTTTCGATCCGTTTTGACTCGGTATTTTTCCTGAGTCTCTAAATGAACACTGTTCATTGTAAAATAAATTTTGAAAAAAAAATGTATATTTTTAATTTAAATAAAATAAAATCAAATCAAATAAATTTTGATAAAATTTTCGAAAAATAAAATTTTCAAAAATAAAATTTTTGAAAATAAAATTTCGTTGAAAACAATATTTTAAGCGAGGAGTGATTGCGTATACAACGAGTTATGTATGATTAGTGTCTCGGAGGGATGTGTTCATGCCTCGAGACAATGCTGAATTAACTACCAAGTGATGTGGTGCATTGTTAGTTCGCAAGTATATGCATGGTGTAATGCGTATAGGAAAGGGTGGATACTAAGGTTATGGAATTTGACCTTAAGGATTTGGATGCGGGTGGAAATGAACAAGAGAGCATAGAACCTTCTTGAAATAAATAAATTGGGTGGTTTGGAATTTAACACCACTTAGAAATGAACGTGTTAGTTCATGGTGTAGGAAAGTCTATTAATGTCGGCATGTGCATTTGCTGATTATTTTGAAATGAAGGCCCCTAAGATTTTGTTGCCATTTGACATAAGTAGATGGCTAGTAGAGGACGAGGACATAGAGGACGTCCACGGGGCACTGGTCAGGCACCACCGACAATTGACCAGCCGCCGGCACTTGATCAGTGGGCCTTTGCTGGCGTAGGTGTTCTGGCGCTATTGCATAAGCTCCTCGCATAGCGGTGATCGGGAAGATCTAGTAACCCCGAGAGGTTTAGGACGCATCATCCTCAGACATTCCACCGAGGGAAAAGATCAGATGGTGGTAGACCATTGGTTAAATGTAAAACGAGAAAGTGTTGAAATTTATGGAGATTCTGCCCCAACAGATGGAGTCGGCCCAGAGGCTGCGTTCTAAAAACAGGAATGAGAGGGCTTTAAATGTGGTGGGAAATGGGCAAGGACCTCTAGAGATCTTAGAGGAATGGGTTATGCGTAAGTCTCCCACAGGGATTAGGCGAGAATAGGACTGATATCTTCGAGGTTGCGAGTTGAGAATCTTAAGGACTCTGCTTTCGCGGTGGACTGAGGATCATGGACATGTCGAAGTTCGATGTCTGCATCCACGAGGATGGATTGGGCGATAGCTTACGAGGTCGTTATCGATTGTGAGGCGTAGGAGGTTCACAGCTATATGCGGGGCGGAGAATGTCATTATGGTATTTGAGGGGAGCAATCCATGACATTTTTCCCGAGACGTGCAGTCGAGTGTCGGGACGGAGTTAAGCGGGTTAGCTCGCGGACTTACTACAGAGGGACGAGGAGAGGTCGGACTTGGATACACCTCTCGAGTATTGTGCGAGATATGTGGATGTTTTCCAGATGGGCTACGGACTACCTCCGTATAGAGGATGTAGACTTCGGTATTGAGTTACGCGGGTGTTCACTGTCTCTGTGACTCAGCCTTAGGATGGCACCAGATGAGTTGCGAGACTCGAGTCCGATTAAAGGAGCTCTTAGGCCAAGGTTCATTAGGCCAGGAGCACTTCCATGGGGCGCTCGGTTCTATTTGCGAAAAAGAAGGAGCCAAGACCCTTGATGTGCATTGACTACGGTACATTGAGCGGAGGTTCACGATCGAATTGGTACCCATTCAGAGGATTGTGATTTGTTTGATTAGTTGAGGGGAGCGAGTACACTCGAGATAGACCTTCCTGCGGATTACCATAAATTGAGGGTTAGGGAGACGGATATCCTAAGGCGGCGTTAGGGCGCGTTATGGGCACTATGAGTTCTGATGTGATGCCCTTTTTGGACTGGCCAGATACGTTAAGCGACATTCCTTGGATCTCATCCATAGGATGTTCTGACCTACACATCTAGATCGGTTTGTCGATTGTCTTAGTGGATGACATCTTTATCTCGGTCGGAGTGGGAGCATGAGTATCATTTGAGGATCGTCTTACAGTTGTTGAGAGACCATCAGCTGTATGCTAAAGTTCGATAAGTCTGGAGTTTGAAACTGCGAGGTGAGATTACAGGACACGTGGTGTTAGCATCAGGAGTGTCAGTCGACCTAGAGGAGGTTGAGGTAGTGATGAGTTGGGAGAGACCGAATGTCAATCTTCGAGATACGTAGTTTCTTGGGATTGGTACGGGTATCCACCAGGGAGATCGAGAATGGGGTGAAGTTGTCCATTCGGGCGGGATATAGGCATTTAGCCTACGGGATATGGACCATGGTTGGGGCTGTACGACCATCGAGAGAAAATTAAGGATACTTGGAACACTCGGAATCACGGGTGTTGGTATGAAGGGGAGGATCGGCTTTCTCTAGTTCGGAAGGCGGGAACACTTACGTTTCACCTTCAGTTTCGGGACTAGGACCGGGATTGAGCATGGTGGCCAGGATTTCCCGAGCCGGGGGATCCCAGACTTTGGGGCGGCCTGATCGATTAAACTGGCGGGGAGAGTTTACATGGAATTCATTCCTCCAGCACCTAGTATTGGAAGGTTGAAGAACCTCGTTTCGAGTTTGGGTGCTATACAAGCACTCTCGCAGCCAAGAATGGCGGAGGCCAGGAGTGTGAGTCGAAGTCGGGGATGGTCGAGTTGCGCGGTCTGATGATGGACTTTAGGGTGGTAGACCTATTGGTTATTGATGTCAAGCTTGACACGGAAGAGTTGGCAAGCCATGGGTTGTCGATGGTGAACTGCGTGGGTTGTCATACAGGCCACGACGTGGATTTGGAGAAAGGCAGAGGTTAAGGCCTTTAGAAGTAAGTATAGATGTTCTTCCTAAGATGTGATTGAGAGTTGACGTGGAGTCGGATTATGATGAGAGATCTCGGATTACGCTCATGGTGGAGCCGGGATTGGTTGTCACGATGGGGCATCATTCGGTTATGTGCACGGTATGGCGTTCATTCACCACTCGTGGTGAGTGTGGTCGAGTTTGTCTTTGAAGTACGTTCGATAAACTCTTAGCTCGATGCGAGGAAAATGAAAAGCGATTAGAGTGTGTTAGGCAAAGCGAGAAGGGAATTAGTTAATCCACCCCAAGGTGAGGCTTGTCTGATAACGTCTTCCCTCGCATTCGGAATGGAAGAAGAGCTATGCTAATGTCTTGACGTCGACCCTTAGAGTTCGAGGTTAGTGATCGCGTTTCTTGAAGGGGATGCTGGGAGGTGATCGGTTATTGTGTGGGATCTAACGCCTGGGGTTTGTGGGCCTTTAGAGATGCTCGGATGATAGGCAGCATTGCGTCTGGAGTTGAGTGTTATCCCGACGCCTTCGGTGTCCATGAGGTATTTCACGTCCCGTACTCGGGAATATACTCGGATCCGGTATGTGGTGGATTGAGGACCCAGATTGAGGTTGACAACGATGCGGGACCTTGAGGAAGAGGCCGGTGTGCGTTTTGGATGCGTCGGGTTTTTGCGGCCTTGAGCCGGGTGGTGAATGAGTGTATGGCGGCCGTGGAGTGGAGGAGTATACGTGGGAGGCGCGGGGACACTATGCGAGACCGCCTATCCACTGCTTGTTTAGGGATGAAGTATCGTGGTTTAGTCGTTTGAGATTTAAATGGCTAGTTACATGCATGATAGAGTGCACGTTGCATATACATGTAGTGATATGTTGTCCTGAATTTCGGGACGAAATTCATTTAGAAGAGGGAGAATGGGCAGAAATTCGATTTACACGTAAAGGCAAAATCATAATTTTGATTACAAAATTGTAATTTCGGTTAAAAATCGAATTTTATTCTCTAGATCTCGGATGACAGTAGTTGCCAGTTGGAATCGTCTACGTGAAATCTAGCTAGCACGTAAAATTTCGTAATTTTAGAGACGGTTGTAGTGCGGCTTGCGTTTTTCGAGCATCGTAGCCGGTCTTGGATTAAGCGCGACCACCGTCTGACGAAAGTCACATATAACACGTACTCATGTGCCATTAGTGGTATGAGTAGAGAAATGATAAAATGGTGGTAGAGATAGTGTCGAATATCAAATCGAGAAAAAGGGACGTAGCGTCATTTTTGCAAATGTTTAGATCCTTAGAAGGCGAAATAGTGAGCATGACTCATCTTCTCCATTTAACCAAGCCAAAAACGTAAAAGTTGGGAAGGAGTGCAGTATATAGAAGAATGGGGTTTAGAGAGAGAAGGTCTTCGCCTCTCACAGTCTGACCCGATCGGGCCGTTGGATTTCGGCTGGAAGCGAAGGAAGCGTTCGCGGAGCGAGCTGCAGCGTGGACCACATGTTGCGGTTGACAAACTCCGAGAGGTAGGATTTTCTCCTACTTGAGTTTTACTCCATTTAAATGTTTTACTAATGTTTCGGTTGGATGCGGGCCGTGAGGGCACGTGTGATCGATCCCAAAACTTGGGGCCAGAATTGATAGAATTTTGAAGAGAAAAGGGCTTGACCAGTGACCTCCACAGTACTGAGGGGGCTGTTTAGTGCATTTTGTCTAATTTATTGTATTAGATGCTTGTTTGGTATGCATTGGGCGAGAATGGCGGAGTGGTTGGGTTCACAAAGGTGAAGCCAGTTGATTTAATGATTTTTCGGGAATAGTAGCAGGGTTTCATGTTCTAGAGGCAGATATTCTAAAATATATATTTTTATGAAAATAGGTGTTTGGTCTAGTTATTTAAATTAAATCGCTCGTGTTTGACCATTAGCCAGCGAGCTAATTTTGATGTTGAGATGATAATTACATAGCATTGGAATTGGCATACATTCCATTCCATATGCCTTTGGGAGCATCCTAGGAATATAGGAGTTAGTGCATGAGATGGAGATCTCTGGAAAATGGTTCGGAGGAGTAAATCTAAAATATTAATTATCGGAGGGTAGTCCACAAACTAAAAATATCAATCGTCGAATATTTAATTGATATTTCATCGAGATGATCCACAAACAATTAATATATCAATCGTCGGGCTTGACCCAGTGATATATATATACATCGGAGGGTTGTCCACTAAGAGAAAACAATAATTCTCATACAAAGGCTTAGGCGAGTGTGAGAGAGTCGATGAGACTGGGATAGAGTTGGTCATGTAGACATTCAAGTAGGATCATGCATTTGCTTGAATGTGTGTTTACCACTGGAACATTACTTACTTTACTTTGGTGGTGAGTAGCCACTTAGGCGATTCTCCTACTGAGCTTTGCTTCCTTGCGTCGTCAGGATCCCTCTTTTCTGGTGCGAGGGCGTGCGAGACGGTTCGATCCTAAGTTATTGTGAAAGCCCAGGGATGTGGCTTTGGTGTCACGTTACATACATGTATTAGAATGCTTTTCATTTAATATATGTAGTGTTTAAGAGTGAAAATACTAACTCTTGTAACTATTGGGTATATAGTTAGTTTCATAGTTGGCATGTACACATTAGTCGCATTTATGGGCCAGAAGTAATTTGTATTGGATATACATTGTATATATTGAATTTGTTTAGGACGGGTAAATGCGAGGTTTGTAAATGGGTAGAGCTCCGTACAAAGGAGACTCTGCCCGATTTTACGAGTGGCATCGGGTGCTTCGACCTCCACTTGTATTCAGCGGGTTGGCGGGTAGTCAACGGACCCGGAGGGTTTGGGCGTCACGATTATTGTTATTTGAATTTGAGTGTTTTTGTGTTTTCAAAGCGAGAAAGCAGTTTTAAAAACACGAATCAAACATCTCTAAGGACCACTTTGTTAGCAGTTTTTTGAAAATTGTTTTTTGGTTTGAAAAATAAGGAGAATAAAGAAAACCGTTCTTTTTCTTCGAAAAACACGAGAAAAGCACATAAAACACTAGATTTAGTTAACGAAACTTGATTTTCTAAAGCAAAAAAATGATGTTCTTTATATTTTAAGAATTGTTCTCAATAAGCTGTTTTAAAAAGTTTATTCTCAATAACAATTTAAAACCAGACAATGAAACCATTCTTTCCTTTTAATATTGATTTATTTATTTGGTTGAGTTTGATTCGGGTTTTGAAATTTGTTTGTTTGAAAAATGTCAATGTGTAAGAACAATTTTTTTCTGTTTCAAAAAAACTTTATTTAATTGATGCGTGAGGGTGGGATAAGACAATTCATGTGTAACATTAATTATTTCTTATTTATTGACATGGAAAATAAGTTCAAAATCAATTTGATTTACTACATTTTATACGGGACATATTTCTTTCTCGATCGAATAAATGAAAAAAGAAAATAAAATTGAGGATTTGATCATTTATTGCATTAAACACGAAACACCTTTTTTTGTGCATAAAATTTGTTCATCCAAAGAATTTATATATTTGATAAGAAATTATTTTTGTTTCAACTTCTTTGAAACTTAGGTTGTATATTATATAACATTTCATATAACATTATTGTTTTTAAAAAGTAAAAAAAAGAAAAAAAAGTATAGAATCATGATTTCATTAAACATAGTATTTTTTCCATTAAGCGAAAAGTTGATTAATTTAAAGGAATATATACATTTAATAAAAAATTATAAATTACACTAGAAATTGAAAACCTTTTATAATTTTATTGAAATAATAATAATAATATCAAATATAAAAAACTGGCAACGCAAGTTTTTTTCCTTTTCACATTTATTCAATTTTGGATAAATACGCTTGTATAATTGTGCTTTTATGCTCATTTCGAATGTATTATAATATAATATTATGATTTAATGATTTGATTAAATCACATAGATGTTATATGTTTTAAGCTCAAAAAATTCGATCTAATTATATAAATATTATCCGTTTTATGTTTATAGGACCTCATGATAGATAATTAAGTGTGTCCTTCTTTTTTTTCTTTGGTGTCTTCAAAGGTCTTTTCAAACTAGACTTTTCCCTTAGCACCCAGACCATCAAAATTTAAAATAAATGATTAACCTGACTACCATAATATTATTTTTTATAAAAATTGTTACTTTCTCATTGATTTGGTCCTTGAGTAAAAACCCGACCAAATTAACCACTCATATTATATTTTTATATTTAATATGGAGTCAACATTAAATGTTACTATTAAATAAAGAATAATAAGGAAGAATGGACCTACGATTAAAAATATTATTATATTTAATACTAATAATTAAAAAGAGAAAATTATATTGTGATCCCATTTTAATTTATTTAAAAATTATAAACAAAAGACATGAAACTAAAATCGAGTCCACCCAATTTAAAAATATTTGATAAATATAACAAAACATTTAATAAAGATTCAATAAACCTTAAGTATAGCATTAGTAAACCTTAGGGTACAATCATATGTAATAGTATATTATAAATATGTTTCGAAACAATTACCAAACATGTTTTGTTTTGATTTGAGATCCTTGCTCTTAACTTTTGAAACCACAAGAACAAGTCATTGTCCATATTTGAGAGCAACAAATCGGCAAATTACGGCGGTAAAACAAAATACCAACTTAAAAAAATTTTGGAAAGTTGGATACTTGGCAAAAAGCCATGGCAAAAGCAGGCTGATGGAAGAAGCTGAACCTGACAGTAGGAGATGACTCCATTGTATGCAGAAAAAGTGAAGATTGTTAACATCCTCTAGGGTTTCGATCAAATTCTTACGAACCACGGCATCTCGAGCACAAAGAACAACAACAACAACCTCCCAATCAAAATGTATCCAAGATCCCAGTTGTTGGGAGAATTTCCCAGTCATCTTCGGACCCAAGCTCGGACTTTCTCTATGACGGAAGCTCAGAATCAACGTCTTCATCTACCAACACGTATGGAGATTGAGGACAATCATATGAACAAACCCGATATTCTGAGAATTTGGGAGATAAGAAAGAGAAGATGAGAGTTAGGAGTTATGGGTAATTCCTCGGTTAAATTATTCCATTAAAGTGGGCCTATATGTGTACCCATGCAACGAAGTGACTACTTCTCAGCTTAATCCTAGAGACTAGGTATTTTCATAAGACTAGGAAAAACATGCTAAATAATAGGAACTGAATGAAACTGAATGAGACTTGTTCTCCTTGAACTTATTTGATGCGGTGATGGTCCACTTGACATGTGTGAGTTATGCGGGAATGGGACATAACAATCCCCATCGCAGAGCCTTGTCCTCGGGGCAGAGATTAGGAAATGAGACTTGGAGAAACGCGAAGCATTCTCCCAGTGGCATCCTCGGTCGTGGTGCCCATCCATTTCAACTTAAAATTTATGTTGAGGGCCCGATGTTGCCTTTACAGTTTCACGTCGGGCCAAAATAGTTTCGGTTGGGGAAGAATGAGTGGAGTCTCATGCACTTTCACAGGTGGTGGCATGGGAAGAGCAGGCTTGGTATTCCCAGGACCTTCCTTAGCAGGCTAACATGGACAACATTGGCTGGGTTGGGACCCAGGGGAGATCAATCTGTAGGCCACAGCACACCTTCTCTTTACCTTAAATGGGACCAAAGAAAGCGGGCGAGAGCTTTAGGGACCCCAGAAAACCCTTTGAAGTTTGGCTGATATGTTTGCAACTTCAAGTACCGCGTATTTTGGGCTTAGAGGATGCTTCCGCCTATGTTATTTGCTTGACACCTCGTTCGTTCTGTGCGGTCGAAAGGTTGTGTTGTAATTCTCGTAGATTGTATTGGTCTTGTAAGTATTCTGTCCACGGCTGAACTCGGCGGTGCGAGCGTAGGTGATAAGCTTCGGCTTGAAGCGGGGTTATTTTGGTGGAAGAGTGATTAAAGTGTTGTAAGTGAATTCGACCCAAGAGATCCTAAGGCTTATTTCGAGTTGTTTCCGCACTAGAAGCATAAATGGAGAATGTTAATTCGAGGAGTGCGGTTCACTACCTGGGCCTTGTCGTTTGGGGGTATTATTGGAACTAAATACCACCAATGGGTTCCACGCATTGAAACAAAGTTTGCCAAAGGCAAGAGGAAAATATTATCACTTACAATGGAAGTAAGATTCCATGTGACGATACATTAGTAAATGACGTTTTAAGCGATAGTGTTTAGTGAAGGATGTTTCAGCGAATAAAGTGGCCATGCTTGATGGTCTATCCCCTGACCACTAAGATGAGCGGAGTACCCATTAGAAGCGGGTAGCCCTTGATAAATACATTGAGATATCAGCCCACATTCGAGTAGGTATTGGTAAAGGTTGTAACAAACCACTTACGACTTCATGCGTCGAGTCTTGTCTTTGTTGGCCAGTTTCTGATTTTGCTAAGAACTCCTTCCGCGTCTTTGTCTCGTCTTAGGCCCAGTGAAGCTTTGGGTAATCCAGATGAAGAGTCTTGTAGAAGCGGGAAATGTATGCCGCTAGGGATAGTGGTATCGCGAAATAAGTGGAATCAAGGTGGACGTTGGACTTAGGTAGACCCTGCCATCGAGGAACCAGACTCCATCTTTCTGAATCAGCTTGTGGAAAATCAGCTTGTGGACCAAACTTGCATAGAAAGGATCCTGACTAACCTCCTTCCGAAGATCTGGCCACCAATTTGCATGAGGAACAGATATGGAAAGAAACTGTAGCTCACCTTGGCGAGACAGGGAATCCTGATTTTGGACCCTCTTTTATACTCGATGATGTAATCATACCCCCATAGAAGTTGGGTATCAGCGAGGTGACGGTGTGGTGATCTCATTTGCTCGGCAGTATTTGAGGCTTTTATGATCGAGTTCGTCTGATGAATGGTTTCTGAGCAAGTAGAGGGCGCCACTTTCTCGCGCTTTGACAATTGCATTGCGCCTTTTCATAGAGTGGATAGTTCCTGATGCCGATCCTTTAGTGCCTCCTTTGAAGATACTACGGGTTGATTGTCTTTGGAGTAGAGGCGCGTTCAACTCTATTCTAGCGTCTTTGATCCTGGCCAGTTGAAAAAATCCCAGTGAAACGAAAGAGTAGGTGGTGTGAAGTAAAGTAGTCTTCTAATTCTTGGAAGCGCTACGGCTCATTATTCAACATAATTTTCCTTGGTCGAGAGTATGGTTAAAGGGGCAGCCATACTTAGAAGTTGCGTGAATTTCGAGTAATAGCAGAATGAAATCAAGAGAAATCCGACTCCCACCCCAGCGAGTAGAGGTGTGGGCGTACCATACGACTGCGCTGTCGGGATCAACGGATACGCCACTTCTTGGTGATGATATGGCCCTATCTGACTGTGAACTCGAATTGACACTTTGGAAGCTTTGTAACCAGTTGATTAGTTGCAAATATGTGAAAGACAATCTGCAAGTGTAGGAGGTGGTCTTTCCAAGATTTAGAGTATACGAGATGTCGTCCAAAATACGGGATAAATTTCCTATCGGGTAGGGTCGGAAGGATCATTCATGAGGCTTTGGAAATGGTCGGTAGTTAGGTAGGCGAGCAGCATGCTCTGAAGCTTCGTGGTAATCAGCCGTGCGTCTTGAAAAATTTGTTTTTCGGTATATCCTCCTCTTGTACTCGAATTTGGTGATATCATTTCGCAAGTCCAACTTTGAAGAAGCTAGGGCTCCATAGACTCATCTAGCGGGTTCGTCGATCAAGATGGGGATATTTATCCTTGGCCCGGTGATATTGTTAGAGGAGCTCTATATTCGACCATCGCCCGGGTGCCATCGGTTTTCTTTACCAGGAGGACAGGGGATGAAAAGGGACTGTTGCTTGGCCTGATCAAGCCTGATTGGAGAAGTTCCTTCACCATACGCTCTATTTATGTCTTCTGATAGTAAAGGAATGCGATGGGGGCCGCACACTCCTTTGTGCGGTGTTGGGTTCTGTGAATCAGATGATCATGTAGGCGGCCGTGGTGGGCCAGTCCTTGGAGCCTCAAAGACATGAGAATACACAATTCAAAAAGACTTGATTTCCTCTAAGATGCGCATCTGGCGGTGAGGATTTAGAGTAGGAGCTTGATTTGGAAGAAAAATCATTCCATGCCATCCCGAAGCATTCCTTCTCCGAGGCCTCGATGTTGGCGACGTGATCAGCTTTAATCCGTGGAAGGTGTGTTGATTTTCTCCTACGGAAGGTCATGGTGAAGGCAGCTTGTAGTCCATCTCAATCGGTCAGAGTTTCCAACCATTGTACACCGGGACCACTTGGCCAATTTCTTTGTGAGCGAGACGCTAATAATCACGTATGATGGGAACTCCTTGAATGGTGAGGGTGAGCCCTTGACACTGGGCTGCACACTCGATTTTTTCTCGATTGCGGGCACCTCTTGAAGACTCTTGTTCCTTGTGATGCTATATAACCCCAAGCCAGAGTGAGGTAGTACTTTGGTCTTAATGAAGTTGTAGGTCTTGGCTGATCAGCTTGATGAGTTCTTGTTGCTTGATCTTCCGCACTCCCAGGGTTGTAGGTTGATCGGCTCGATAAGCGTGAAAGGAAATCTGGTAGTGTGCGCTTACGCTCCTTGCCCATTGTCGCCAGATTTCTACCCGTATTGATTGATCCTTCGATCATAAAATTAGGGTCGCTCCAGCGATGACCCGGAAAGTATTTCGTCCTGATAGTAACATAGACCCTTTTCGCGGCGTTCATGCTTCTTGGCGAGTTCGACGAGATGGTGTGGTTGGAGGGTTGGAGATGTTACCTGGGCGTTGTAGGGGGTGGGCCTAAGATTCCCACGGCTAGAGTGGGAGATCCTCTCGTCTGAAGCATTTGACGAATGCATTTGGAGGAGTGGTTACTCTTTTAATTTGCGTGCGTTCTTACGACAATTCGCGCCTTTCAGGTGCATTGGCCAAAATCTGGGGTTATTTAATCTTGACATCTAGGCAGATGTCATCCCTTAATCCCGTGATAAAGCGAGTCGATTAGAAAGGTTTGGGTAAATCTGACCACTTGGTGGAAAAAGGCGTTCGAAAGGCCTCTTGATCTGTTGCCCACAGCGGTTATGCGCGCCCCAGGCGTGTTAACGCCTCAGCTGGATCCTCATAATCAGTAGGACCAAATCTGTGCAAGATAGCTTTGGTGAGCTCCTCCCAGGTTAGAGGGCCACGAAACCGTCATCGCCGATTGCCATTGTGAAAATGCCTTCCCGAATGAAAGGCTATTGGACTCGTTGATGCAATGACGTTAAATTTGGCGAATCTTGCTCCGCCTTATAGATCCAACCAGTGGGGTCATCGCCATTGAACCTGGGAAAATGTAACTTGAGTTGGGATGGGCGTGTTTGATCAGTATTGGGGTTGAAATGGACTGACAAATTCAAATTAGTGTGATGACCCTTCTCGGTCAAAGGGTTAACCGGGTTGAGTGGTGGTATTGGTGGTTTTGTGAGTTGTTGGTTTGTTGGGTGGTGCATTAGTGCTTGTAGTTCTGTTAAGCGACTGCGAGGGCCGCATGAACTGCTCCACTAACCTCGTCGTGCTAATGCATCGGCGGCTTATTGCGCGAAACCCTCGGCGTGGACACGCCTGGGTGTCCGTGCTTAGAACACAGGACACTGTGGGCTCACGATGCAATCATCCTAGAGAATTTGGGAGATAAAAGAAGAAGATGAAGTTAGGGTTATGGGTAATTCCTCGATGCGTATTCCATTAAAGTAGGCTATATTAATAATAGCCTTACATGCGACATAAATTGACTACTTCTCAACATTCCTAGATCTTAGGTATTTTCATAAGACTAGGAAAACATGCTAAAGAATAGGAATGAATGGCCCCGGATAGGACTTGTTCTCCTTGAACCTTATTTGATGCGAGGTGATGGTCCACTTATGGCCAGTGTGGGTTATGCGGGAATGGGACACATAACACTGACTTCATGAATCTCACATAATCAATCAAAGCTAGCGAAACCCTCCAAGTATGCTCACTCCTCCTTTCTCGAGGCCTTTAATGGAGATGCTCGATTCACAGTGGATATAAATCGATATGTGTCTCTAATGGCGTCTGAAAAGCGATCTTTGGTTCTTATACCCCATCGGTTAAGCTGCAGGATCTTTACCCACGAGCAATTGGATAGAATGAATTGGATTAAGTCGAAAATTGTCACGATGCGATTGGAATTAGACAAATGGGCAACTCCTTGTTGTCTTGATTACATACTGAAAAAAAAATCACTGAATTGGAAAAAGTCATGGGGAGGGGCTAGTTTGTATTTTAGGGATATATAGTTTTGGTTTTTGGATTATGGATTTTTATATACTTGTTTACCACGGCCATTAATGTAGCCCTGAAATAGAGATATGAACTTGTTTTCCATGTTTGGATTGGTGTGAATGAATTAATGTAGATTGATTTGAAGGATTAATCATTGTTTCCTTAATTTTACAAATCTTAATTATATGGCTTGGATAGGCTTTTTTTTTTCTTTTCATAATATATTTATTTTAGTCTTTGCTACCAATGAACTAATGCTAAACAATATAGATATTGTCTTTTACGAACCCCGAGAATCTTTGTGATTTGTACAATGTTTATACAAAGATTAGGCTCGGTTTGAAACTCGGAAAACAGAGGTAAGCGATTTGGCTGACCCATTGAGCTGCTTTGGCCCGCTCTAAATTATGGTCGGGCCATTAATTTATTGCAAAATTCCAAGCCAAATTTGGCCTTACTGCCTTGTCCTCAAAATTTTGCCTTTATAAGGCAATTTGGCTGGCTTCGCTTGGATTTTGTGGTTGGCGTTTGCTATGTTTTAGGCTGAAAAACCGAGGCAATTTGATAAGCTCGATTCAGTTCGGCGGAATGTTGGCTCGGCCCATTTCGAGCAGTACACTTTCGAATTGCCACTTATATATCGAAAAGTAGTAAAGAAAAATAAAGGAAAATATAGAGAAAAAGTGGAAGGAAATAAAATTTATAGAAAAATAAAATAGGTAAACTTAATAAATTAATTATATGGCTATTCCAGCTTTATTTTATTTATTTATCTCTATTATATAAAGACTAGAAATTTAAAATATATCAAATTTTGATTATATTTAAGTTTTCTTTATATTTTCTTTTATATTTTCCACATTGAAATTAAACATGAGAAAATTATTTTTCTTAGTTTTTTTTTTATTTCCTTAGTATTTTTCGGGTTCCAAACGGAGCCTGAAGGAATTTGTGCATACATAGTATTATAAACTTTTTACATTTTCGAAATAGAATATCATAGTAACCCCCATCAAATATAACATTCTATTTGTATTCTACATATTCGACAAATTGTAAGATCAAATATAGTCAAAGGGATAATAGTTTTTAAGGGGACAAATTCAAAACTTATTTCACCAAAACTAACAATTTTTTAAAATCTAAAAGGATGTCTGAAAAGAATGGCATTTAGGAAAAATTCCCAGCTAAGGATATAGTTATAATTCGGGGTGTAATCGAGTCGAGGTAATTGATACTTGAACTCAACTCGATAAACTACTCAATCTCAGCTCAAACTCTAAGTCAAATTTGAGTATTCTATGATCAAGCTTAAGTAGCTTTACTTACTTACACCCCTAGTTATAATTTGATGGATGGGAAGGCTACCCATTATCATGTAGGGATTTATTTTTGCACTTTTAAGGGCATTTTAATTCGAAAAGTGACATTTTCAAGATGACTCTTATAAGAGATTAGTTTTGCAAATGTTTTAATTTGTCCGCTTTAAACCAATTTCTCATAGAACAAGAATAGGGTTTCACAAATAAAAGCTCATATTAGGAACACAAAGAAAATGTGTGTATGAGATAATTCCGATACCATGTTTCAAAAAAAAAAAAAAAGCCTTTATGAGATGTAGAACATAAGTAACATCAAGTAGAATGTTATGTTTTACATTAAGTGAGGTTGAGGTGTAATTTTATTATTAAAAGTTTAAAATGCTATATATATATATATATATATATATATATATATATATGAACTATCATGATATTTATAGCCATCATGATTTATTAAGATTAAAAGTAGATGATATCAACACAATTTGAAGTAAAGCTATTACAACTAATTTCTCTAAGTTTCTCAAATTAAAAATTATTAGATTCAATGGCACAATAATAAAATATAAAAAAAGAAAAACATCATATTTACACTTGAAAACCACCTTAGTACTGTAGACAAAAGAGAGAAAGCTTCACTATGAAAATAAGAATAATTAAATTACAGCGGAATAGAGAAATAACCTTAGTATATGTTGATATGATAAAAATACCTAACGATATGTATGTAGCGAAAAGAAGAAAGGAAGTTTTGCTTTTCATTTGGAGGAGCTACTTCACAATTTGGAAGGCTGGTCGCCACGTGATGGAGTTCTGAGGAATGCTTGCTCTTCATAATGATCGATCTAATGGCATGGCCATTAATCATCATCGAACACACCTTTGCGTGATTTTCCCGTGCAGTCGAGGCAATATGGTCATCGGTGGCCATTATCGCAACGAGAGGGAGAACTTCATGGAGTTCATCATTTCTAGGAGCACAGTAGACTTGACGGTAAGAATAAATTCCATTTATACTTTGCGCATCATATTTTACGCTTTTTGTTGTCAAACTTGTTTTGAAGTAACAATTACCAAACTTGTTTTGAGTTGAGATCATCTCTTATCTCTTGCTACGGCATTTAGAACAAATCATTGCCCATATATATACTCATCATTAGGGTTATTTCGTTTTACGCAGAAGTATACGATGAGACGATGGCGATCAACGCTCAAAAATGGTTCCTAAGAAAGCATCATATAGCTCATAAAGCCACAGATGGAGCTATCAAGCGAGGAAGCAAAACCAACATTAATTCGCCAGAAAAAGGGACAATAGAAGCACCAATACCATAGAAGAAGGACTGAACATAGGGAAAGCGGTTGTCGTTTTTTTGGACTGCGAGTGGTCAGAATCGAGGAGTCTTGAGGCCCCTTCTGGGCTCAAGTCATGGCTCTTGAGCGAAGGTGAATCTCTCCCCATGAGTCAAGCCGGGAGGGTAGCCTTTGGCAGTGGCAGTAATATCACATTCAATTCCTTCACCAAGGCCTAGCCCCAGAAATGCACTACTCACTACAGGCTTCCTTTAAATGGGCCATCACAGTGAGAATCTTCAAACGAGGCAATTCACTAAGTGAAGGGTTCTTTTTTATTTTTTAGGCCTTACATATTAAAGAAAAAGAAAAAAGGGTGAAGGGTTGATACCATTTATTTACATTTTTTTTATTAGGCCTTATAGACGAAAGAAAAAGGAGTGAAGGGTGATACCATTTTCTTTTTCTTTTTTTTTTTATTAGGACCATAATGTGTTTGAGGCGGATCCATATATACACAAAAGTGCTTTTTAAGACATATCATATTTAGACTAATCCCCCATACTAGCCTATAAGGGACCTTATATAAGAGCGATGCGAGTTCTAACAACTAGAATAATTTATTTTCACTAGGAGTTGAGAACTCGGGGCCAATTCTTTGATTAAGTCAAAGAGAACATAAGACCTAACCATCTAGCTAGTGATTTTTTTTTTTCTTTTTGTAGATTAATCATGAAGGTCATTTAAGTGAATACATCACACCATAAGTCAAATTCAAATTTGAAAGCGTTTCTTGTTTGCAGTCCTCTTTGACCTTCATTATGGAAGTGCTTAGAATTTAGAGTTATGTTTGGTAGGGTAAAGTTATGAGTGTGATGTCTTCACACTTCAATAATAATTTATTTAAAATCAATAGTGGTTTTCTTAGCCTTTATGAAAAGATAAATAATTTAATAATAAAAATATCCAAACCGAGTTAAAGGAATGGTGTTTTTCTAATTTTAAATCCTATGAACTTTTTTTTTTTAAGAACATTTTTTGAAAACAAGCGAATCAATTTGGTATTCTACTGGAAAAAATGTTATTGCTCTTTAATTTTATGTTTTTACGTGTTCCTATAATAAAAAAAAATTTAAGAACCAAACGTGTTTTCTATATCTATTTTGTTCTCCTTGTTTTTGAAAACACAAAGAATACTATTTATTTGGTGTTCTCTGAAAGTGATATTTTATGTCAATTTAGTGTTTTATATTATTTTTATGTTTTGCAAAATAAAAACTAAAAGACAAGCGTGTTTCTTGTTCTCATAGATTTTAAGAACATAGAAACGATTTTAAAGGAGTAACCAAAAGAGAGTTAATTACTAAATTTCTATCTCAAAAGTCCCTCTTACACTATTAAAGTTACAGATCATTTTATTTTAAAATTTTTGGTAAGTTAGATGAAGACGGAGTAAAAGGAGTTGTATCCGATATTGTTTTCTACTTTTTGGTAATAATGAGAATTTAGAAGCGGTGGCTCTTTATTACATAACCTCCCACTTTTTTAATTTCAAAATTCAAATGGCTCTTTATTTCACAACCTGCTTTCTCCATTGTTTTGCACCGCGATTCATATTTCAAAGAAAAGCACCCGATAATCACCACCCTTCTCTCAATTGTTTTGCGTTTGAGAAGCACCCCATTAATCACCTCATAAATGCTATCCTTTCTCTCATTGTTTTGCCTTCGAGCCTCCATTAATCACCACAGCGTTATCTGACAATCGACGTAAAGCGTTATGCTAGGAATTATATGGACGACTCATAGCACATCCGCGTGTGACCATTGGATAACCGTCCATGATGGATCTCCCACAGTGGCTATATGACCACTTAGGTGTTTGTATTCTAGAATGGAGGTTTTTTCTTTTTGTATTTGAAAAAATTTTTACTGCTTGTTTGTTTCTTTCATTTCAAAACACGAGTGCGAAATTTCCTCATGGGAACATTCGGGAATGGCTAAAATCGTGGTTAGGCGAGAGAAAAAGCTCGAATCCGAGGCCCGCGTGAGTTAGGTTAGTTTTCGTGTTTTAGTTGTTTTGTTTTGTTTTGTTTTGATTTGGTTTCTTACATGTGTTTTAGAAGTGGGTGGTGCAAACGGGAAGAGAAAATGGAGGTTGTGGAGGGTTCAGCCGGGGTTCGAGTTGAGAGGAAGAACGTGGCGACATCACAGGGAGTCGGTTACGCGATGGCGGCTAGTCTTTGGGTTCTTCGCCCACTTGTGGCGCCAGTTGTTCGAGCTCATCGGGATTTCGGGGTGGTTCGCAAAGAATGGGCTGCGGTCGCGTCGGGCGACTTCAGGGACTTACGGTAAATGGGTTTCTTTTTCTCTGCTCTTATTACTCATATTTTTACATAATTTAGTTAATTAGTTAATTCGGGTGTCGGAGTGCGGGCCAAAAGAGCAAGAGGGCCTTAGGAGCTCTGGTGAGGCCCGGGCCATAGTCACAGTGGTCAGAGCGGCGCCGGTGACTCACAGTGCATCACGGGCACTCGTCAGAGTTCAAGCCAGGAGTCATGGCTCGGTCTGTGGAACATCTCGGAGCGGAATATACGGACCTATCTTAAAACACCCTTTGTTCCATCATGATGAGAGGAGTATTATAATAATTTGGTAATTGATTTAATTTCAAGTTTTTGTTTTTGTTTTTGTTTTTGTTCACGGTATTAGGAATTTCGGGAAGGATGGTGTGATGGGAGGCAGTGGGCCCAGTAAGAACCAAATTGCAAATGAGCGAAGGAGCCTCGAGAGGAGAGAAGCTGATTTCCTATTCCATATTAGGTAGCGATAATCTAAAAACTACAGTGAGATATGTTCTATTATTTTAATTGGTTTTGATAATGATAGGTGAGCTTTAACGGTATGTGGGCAATTTGCATAGCAATTTGATTTTAAAGCTGCATATTAGGGGTGGGAGCCCAGTCGGCCTTGTTTAGAAAAGGGCGATTTCTCTTAAGTGGTTGCATTTATTTGTCTTTATCAAGCTTCTATAATCCTTATTCATATTCTTTTTTTTTTGGATCGGTAAAGCAATATATTGACGGAAAAATAAAGACGGAACAAAAGCAAACCCTGAAGTATCTTTGGGCCGGAAATTCACGAGTGGCTGGCAAAGGAAAGGGAAAACCTCACCACCTTTTACATAAGGCCCGTCCATTCTAAAATCTAAGATGGAATGCACCTCTTCTGGAACACCTATTCGACTCCGCAGATTCTAAACAAAAGAATATTTTAATCTCTGTCCAGCTACCATCCCATCTTTAAAAGCTATTTGATTTCTCTCTTTCCACACTATCCAAAAATTATACAAAGGAATAGAATTCCACAGCTTTTTCCTCTTTTTGCCCACAAAAGATCCCTTCTACTCAAGAGCAAATGTTTTACATGTTGAGAATAGCACATCATAGTTTCTAGAAGCATCATTTTACTGTTTTTTTTTTGTCAGAAACTTGTTTTTGAGTTTGAGATCTCTTCTTTCTTTTCAGCACTCAAGAACAAATGTTACTAATGTTGAGAACAAAGCAAATCATAGTTTCTAGAAGCATCACATTCTGCTTTTTTTGTTGTCGGAAACTTGTTTTGATTTTTGAGATCTCTTCTTTCTTCAACTTTCGGCCTCGAAGCAAAATCATTGCCCATATTTGAGAACAAGCAAATCATACTTTCGGCTTATCACATTTCTTCTTCTTTTTTTGTTGTCAGCTTATTTTCATTGTTATGGTTTTGGAAACCATTACCAAAACTTGTTTTGTTTTGAGTTTGAGATCTCTTTGTGCTTCGGCGTCAAGAACAATCATTGCTCATATTTGAGAAACAGGCCCGATCATATTTTCTAGAAGCATCATTTTCTTGCCCTTTTTGTTGTCAAGCTTGTTTTCTTTGTTATGGTTTAGGAAACAATCATATATGGAGATGTTGGAATCAATGTGAAATGGAAGAGATAGAAAAGAGATGGGAGCTTCGTGAAAGAAAGAGGAGTTTATAGAAATTTAACCGAAGAAAGGAACAACGGTGGGAACAAATACTAAAGCGGAGGGATGGGAATGGAAAGAAGAAATGGAAAAGGAGAGAAAGAGGCAATGAAAGGCTGAACACAACAATAAAGTCCTTCTATGATGGCGGTTGAAAGAGATGAAGAGGTGCTTTCATTCTTAGAGAAAAGAGAGGAAAGGATGGAAGCTAATATGTTGAAGAAGGCGAGAGGGGTTGAGATATATTTATAAGGAACTGATTCAAAAGGAATTTGGAAAGATCCACGTGAAGAGAGACAAGGAGATGAAAGGGACAATAATTACGAGGCAAAATTATGGATTGATAGTCTTGACCATGTGAATTCAAATCATAGTGAACATCTGCACTCTATGCTCAGAGAGTGAAAGTTGTATAGATACCCTTGGTGCTAAAGTAAGATCAATTGATCGCTGGCCAATGATTATTGCCTCCATGATAGTTGATTGTAATCCTCCTCCTCCTCTTAATAAAAAGCTCAAAACCACTTGTTGAATGATTACGTATTAATTTCTCACGAGTCTTTTGTCAAGCGGTTTCATAGATTGTGGTTTAGTTTAGTTTATGAATAATTGAAAGAGTTTGATTTAAACAATGGATTTGGTAGGAATTTGTGAAGCTGTTTGGTTGCATTGAATTGATTGAATCAGAGTTGTGTATGTCCTTTAGTCTACGACTGACCATGGAGATTGTAGGGAGAATCATATGAACAAACCCGACTACGCAGATCACATAGAATCAATCAAAGCTAAGCGAAACCCTACAAGTATATCTGCTCATTCTCTAGGCCTTTAATGGAGATACTCGATTCACGATTCTGAGATGAAATCAATGGCAATCTAATGGTGATCTGGCTTGATCTTTGGTTCTTATACTATCGGTTAAACTCTGCCAAGGATCTTTACCCACCGCGCAATTGGATAGAATGAATTGGATTAAGTCAGAGAAGTATATTTTATTCATAATAAATCTGTATCCTTACATGTACATATTATTAGCGATATTAGAGATCCTCTGATCAAAATTTATTCCTATAATTAAGTTATTTGCCTAACGAGGAGAAATCTCTCTAAACTAGGAATAATATTATAGTAATAGGAAAGAATTACAATAAAGAATCTTTATTTATTAATCGATATCATGACACTCCCTAAAGTTGGTGCATAGATGTCGGACATACTTCTTGCCCAAAACTTTGAGAACACACGACTTGAAACAACTTTGGTGAGGATATCAACCAATTGATCTTGGATCGAATCTTAGGCAACTACGACAGATTTTCTCATCGATTTCTCCTTAATGAAGAATGCATCTGCCTGGGATGCTTTATATACGATCATGTTATCAAGTTAACAAACAATATCACATCTTTCCTTTATTATCTGTAAAAGTAGAATCGGTTGCCTATGAGAATAGCCCAAATCCAACGATAGAGTCTTAGCCCACGATGCCTCACATATTCCAAGTGTCATACCCTTAAATTGACATCTGGCAGCAGACGTGCATGACATTCTGCATGCTTTGCTTCTCGTATAGCAGATTACCTCGGTGAAATATCGTAGATCGTTTGTCATCCTATTACTTCAGCCGGTCGATCACTATCCATCCACACTTTTGACGAAATCTACATTTTTAGTGAAGAAATGCCCTTTAAGGGACTTGGATACCTTAAAATCTTGCATCGCGCATTCATATGTTGTTCTCGGGATTATGCATAAAGCGTAACAATATAAGTATAAACGAAGATCTGGCCGTGTAAATTTGAAATGCATCAATCTTCTGCGACCGCCCAGCTATATCTCCTTTATCAACGGGCTGATTAGTCTTAACGCAACTTCAATCTAACTCTTCACTGAATTGTATCAGTGGTTGACATCTTTAACATACTAGTTTCTATATGAATCTAAAAGCATATTTTCTTTAAGACAATCCCTTTATCAGATCGAGACCTTCTATCCCGAGAAAAATATTTCAATGATGAGGTCTTTCATTTTGAATTCACTTATTAAGTAACTTTGTAGAGCCTTCCTTAGTAAGTCGTATCACGAAACCACCATGTCATCGACATACCTGATAGGCGTTGATCAACATAAATTTGAACCGTGCAGTTTACGTATATGAATCAACAATTAACTTATAATAAGCTCGGAAAAATGGATTAAAAATCAAATGAGTTTTTAGACTCATCGATAGAATCGGTACGCTCACGATAGAAGCATACTAAAAGACACATCAGCGATACTTGAGGTGACTTATTCTGTGGCGTTTATGAAGATGTACCGTACTACGACCAAAGACATGAGGTGGTAAGTTTGAACCAATTGGGTAACAATTGCTTGTAGAGCACAGGATGGTATAGAATCAATAGTGTTGGAAGGTACTTTCGGTTGATCCAATATGCTCTGGTAAGTCATTATTGATAGGATAAGGCATGTGCCCACATCAAATGAAGCACGGACAACCTCCAACAAGTGAATTTTCGCTCCTCCACCCCGATACGTTGGGGTGTATCGAACAAGTAGTTTGATGAATGATTTCATGGGCTTCGAATAAGCGATTCAAAACTCAAATATTCACCTCTTTGTTGTCGCTGCGCTTGAGCAGACACGTGCATTGTGCGACTTCTAAACCATTTATGAAAATTTTGAAATAACAAATTGCCATTTTGGACTTGTCAAACATACCCGAGTCATCACGATACGATCATCGATAAAAATAACAAACCCGTCGATCCGTCCAAAAGTAGCAAATTTAGATGGGCCCCGAACATCGAATGTATGATCATAAAAGGCTGGACTGTTCAAAGTTAATGGAAACGAAACATGATGGCTTTTTGCAAGTTCTAAACATCACATTGGAAACTAGAGACATCAAAGTTTTCGATAAACTAAAATAATTTCTTCATGTAACCTTTGAAAAGAAGCATGCCATGATAGTGCCATAACATATCTCGAATTTCCCTTTTTTTTTTTCGAGACCTCAATCTTTAAAGCTGTGCAGCTCATCTGCTTTTAGACACCAAGTCGAAGTAATATGGCTTCCCTCGCCTAACACCACAGCATTCGTTTGCCTTGTCCAGGATGTCCTTAAATACACAATATTCGGGCTAAAAAATGACAACACGAAATAAAGGCGTGGATTTATTTTAGAAAGCTGACAAAGATTATAGTTCGAAGAGAGACAACCAAAGCGAGAATCTAAATTCAGTGTAGTAAGGAATGAGGATCCTTCCGAAATAATGGAATTGAGGTACCATTAGCGAGTGGAAACGAATGTTGTGAGGAAGATTTAAAAGTGAAACTTAATACAGAATCAAAATGTCATATGATCCATATACTAGGAATCAATTATCCATGCACTATTAGAAACAGGTGTATAAATATTTAAAACCTTACCAACATTACACTATTCTTCTTTAGCTAATGCAGGGACTTTCACCGCCACATCCTACATCTTTGTTTGACCAATTCGTGATGAGGCGCTTCTTGGAATTCTTCTTCCAAGAATCACGGCTATGATCCACCATTCGGATATACAGAGTTCATAGCATCTACTTTTGTTTGATTTGATCACGGTAGTGCATTTGGCGCTATTGATTTGTCTCCACCATTACTTGATCTTAGATGGGCCAGGCCTTTTTTAGTCTTGTTATTGTTGAGAGACCGAGTTTTTGTTAAATAGGTTCCTAGTCACCATGGGTAAAGCCGAATTTTCGGTTGTCAGTACATCACCCGGTGATTATCTTCTGCACTTGATGTTCAGGCACCGCTCTTCTAGATTTCAAGGATACAGGATCCTTCCTCAAGATTTCGCTGCGCACTTGCTCGAAATCACCCTCTGAAAATCAAAGAAAGATCTTGCCCTTTTATCATTGAAGCAATTTTTTGATAGGATGCAATATTTGTCTCATCCACCGCAGCCACATATCACGATTATCCAACTCCTTTAGAAGATTTAGGTGGTTCTCCATAATATATAGAGAGTGGTTGCCATTTTGTTTGCGAAGAAAGCCCTTTGGTTCAAAGGTAAAGCACATGAATTCATCGCTCCATCATAAAGGCTTTAGGCAGGCTTTCCAAATATCTCGTGCGGTGGGTAAGCGAATATATAAACTCATAATCTCTGGGGACATAGACATCCAACAGCGGTTTTTAACCTTCGATTATCGAATACCACTTTTCTTTGCCGTCTTTCTCCTTAGGTGGCGGCTGATGTGCCACGAATGAAAGAGTTTCTCCGCTTCGGCAATTTGGATCTCTAACATTTGAGACCACTGAGATCATAGTTGGTCTCATTCAATACAATTTTGAGATTGAATGATGAACCTTCATGTTGAATAATGATGGGGGTAGATTTCATGACCAAGCGTTTGAATCGGCTTGCTCATGGTTTAAGGATTCAAGAATGATTTAGGGTTTCGTGGCTGATACCAGCTTGTAAGATAGAAGAATATTTTTATTCATAATAAATACGTATCTATTTACATGTACATATTTATAGAGATATTAGAGATCCTACAATCAAGCTATTCCTATAATTAAGTCATTTTCCTAACGAAATATCTACAAACTAGGAAAGAATATAATAGTAATAGGAAAAAATTCACAATATATAATCATTGACTATTGTCGAATATCATAACAACAAGAAGCAATGCTGGTTCTTATACCCCATCAGTTATGCTACGCAGAGATCGTTACCCACCCTTAGCAATTGGATGATGAATTGGATTAGAGTCAAAAATTATCACATTTTGATTGGAATTAAACAAATGGCTGACTCCTTGTTGTCTTGATTATATACAAAAAAAAAAAATCACTTAATTGGAAAAGTCATGGGGAGCGGTTGTGTTTTAGGGTATATAGTTTGGTTTTGGATTATGGATTTTTCATGTTTGAAAGCTGAAAATAGAGATATGAACTTGTTTTCCATGTTTGGATTGGTGTGAATGAATCGTGGGGTGGATTTGAAGAGTTAATCATCTTGTTTCCTTAATTTCTACAAATCTTAATTATTATATAGGGCTTGAGCGGGCTTTTTTTTCATTTTTCCATGATACAGTATTTATTTTGAGTCTTTGCTTCCACCGTATATTTATTTTTAAAGTCTTTCTACCCGATGAACTAATCTTTGAACAATATAGATATTGTCTTTCGAACGAGAATCTTCATGATTTTTACAATGCTTCTCCACAGATTAGGCTCGGTTTATAACTCATAAAGTAGAGGTGGAAATTTTGGCATTTCGACCCCATTAGGCTAACTGGCCCACCGGAATTAGAGTAGGGCCATTAATTATTGACTGAAAAAAACCGAGGCCAAATTAGGCCTTGCTCGGTCTGTCGCCAAAATTTTTCCTTTATGAGTGGTTGGACCCCGTCAGCTTGGATTTGTGGCTGGCGGGCTGCTATATTTTAGACTGAAAAACAAGGCAATTTTGGCCAGCTCGATTTACCGGTTCGGCCCGATGTTGGCTCCCAGCCATTTCAGCCGTACTGCAGAATTGCCACCTATATCGGAAGTAGTAAAATAAAATATAGAGAAAAGTAGAAGGAAATAAAATTTATAGGAAAATAAAATAGGATTAAACTTAATAAATTAATTATATAAATTTATTCAAACATTTTATTTGTTTATCTCTATTATATAAGAAAAAGAAATTTAAAAATATATCAAATTATGATTATATTTGATTTTCTTTTATATTTTCACATTAGAAATTAAACATGAGAAAAATTATTTTTAGTTTTTTCTTTCCTTATTATTTTTAGGGTTCCAAAGCAGACGAAAATTTATTCATACATAGTATTATAACTTTTACATTTTGAAATAGAATAGCATAATAACCCCATCAATATAACATTCTATTTGTATTATACATATTCGAAAAATTGTAAGATCAAATATATATAAAGGGACAAATTCAAAACTTATTTGCAAAACTAACACATTTTTTTAAATCTAAAAGGATGTACGAAAAGATAGCTTTTGAGAAAAAAATTCCAGAAATTGGATAGTTATAATTCGAGGGTGTAATCGCAGTCGAGCTAATGGATCTGATTAACAAAACACGAACTCAATTGATAAAAAAACTCAAAGCTCATACTAGACTCAAACTCGATCAAACTTTTAGATGTTTTGGGACTCAACTCGGGGAAATGAGTGAGGTTACTCGAGCTGGAGCTCAACGAAAACTCGAATCAATTAAAGTTAAACAAATAATTATACTGTTTGGATTTAGAAATCGGCTTCGGGAGTTCGACTCAAATGTAAGCGACAAAGCTGATTAAACTAACAAGCATCTCGGGTGGGTATTGTGATACTCGAACTCGACTCGACAAACTACTCAAACTGACTCGAACTGCGGGTGGAATTGAGTGTGACTATGGGTCAAGATTCAGTGGCATGCCATTTGCCACCACAGTTATCAATTTGATGTGAGATCAGAAGAGAGAATATGGTTACTCTTAGGATTTATCTTTGCACTTTCAGGGCGACTGGTGAAAAACTGACATTTTCTAAGATAGCTCTTACAAGATTGTAGTTTATCTCTTTGGATTTGTCTATTTTAAGCCAACTTCTCATAGACAAAGGCCCAGAGTTTCTGGAAATAAAAGCTCATATTAAGAACACAAGAAAATATGTGTGTAGATGATTCGATATCATGCTTCGAAAAAAAAAAAAAAAAAAAAAAAAGCCTTTATGGGAATCAGAACATATCATAACATCAAATATGAATCTTTATATTTTGTCTAAGATGATTGTAATTTTATTTATTAAAAGTTTGCAATACTATATATATATATATATACATATATATATATAGGACTTATCTTGATATTTACAACCATCATGATTTATTAAAGTTAAAGCATATGAATCTACACAATTTGTTTAGATTAATGTAGCACAATAATAAAATATGAAAAAAACCGCCATATTTATGAAAACCCTTACGGAAAAACTAAAGGCAAGGAGAAAACTGCTACTGAGATATAAGAATAATTACAAAATTACAGCGGAATAAGTAACCTATTATATATGTTAATTATATGAGTAAAATACCGAACAATATGTATGTGCTTGGGAAAGAAGAAGGCAAGTTTCATTTTCATTTGGAGGAGCTACCACTACGCGGTGGAAGGCCCGGTAAGCCTTGATGGAGTTACGGAGGTATGCTTCATACCGTGTTCGTAGTCTCATGGCCATTAATCATCTCAACTCTTTTACTGCGTGATTACTCCAGCACAGTTGGTCAGGCAAATATATTCATCCCAGTGGCCATTATCACCCAACAGAGGAGAACTTCATGGAGTTGTCATCCTGCTCTAGAGTAGAGACACTATGTAGACTTGACAATGTAAGGTAAATTCCATATATGCCCCCAGCATCATATTTTATGCTTTTTTTTTTTTTTTTTTTTTTTTGTCAAACTTGTTTTTATTGTTTTGGTTTTGGAAACAATTACCAAACTTGTTTTGAGTTTGAGATCTCTTCTTTCACCTTTGAGTACTTACTCAAGAACTAATCATTGCGCTTATTTGAGAACAAAGAAAATCATTTTCTAGAAGCAACATATATTTTACCTTTTTGTTATCAACATTTTAATTAACCGATTACCAAACTTGTTTGAGTTGAGATCATCTCTTCTCTCTTGCTTTCAGCGGTGAGAACAAATCCATTCCCCATATATATACTCATCATTAAGGTTGTTTCTCGTTTTAACGAGTGTGCGTAAACGATGGCGATCCAGCGTTCTCAAGAAGCATGACTTGTGAACCCGAAATCATGTACATTGTGTGTGTGGCTCTTCGAAAATGAAGCGAATCGGTAATTCTTGTGGGGCCATTTAAACAAAACCCTAGATTTTCTCTAGACCTCGGATAATGACGGATCCAGCCATTAGAATCATCTAAATCTAGTAGAGACAACTAAACTTCGTCGAATTTCGAAACCGATGCATGTTCTGCGTGTTCGAGGCGGTTGAGCCAATCGAGGGTGACAGCTGAAGTGCATGCACATGGCACCCGAGTTTAGGAAAACTTGGCACCTAAGTGACCAAGTGTCATACTCCTAGAATGCATGCAAATTAGTGGGAAGTAGTTGGTGCATGGCTTGGCATGGGTGACACTTGCCATGGCTTATACCATGTGTCAAGCACATGAGAATTGGTCTTATTAGTGGAGAAATCAAGAACTGAAGGGTTCTTCCGCTGGATTGGAGTAGTCCTAGAGAGGAAAGAGAGAAAATCATAAAAGAGAAAGAAAGGAAAGCAAGGAAACCAGAAAAAAAGGAAGAAAGGAAGGAGAAGGAGGAGGAAAGCATAAATCCTCCATTGTTGCCTAGTTTGGAGGACCCAAATTTGATCCACACACTACAAGAGGTGAAGGATCTTTTTCCTCTTTGGTTATTTCCTTGTTTGGGGCCATGGAAATGGCATTTTGGTTGAGTTTGCTATGTGATTGTTTCAATGAATAACATGCTGAATTTTTCTGGGTTTTAAGACTGAATTTGTGATGTTGTACTTATAGATTTTCTGGGTTTGAAGACTAGTTGTGATGTTGTACATGCTGTTTTTTTTTTTTTTTTTTTGTTTTTAGGACTGAAAACTCCAGTTTGGTGTGTGTATGCATGACTAACATGCAGAGATGTTATGGGTTTTTAGACTGAAGAAATACAATTTGGTGTATTATTGTATGGATAGAAAACATACCAGAATTTCTAGGCTTTCATGCATGACTAACATGTAGAATCTTTTGGGTTTTAGATCAAAGAAAACTCAGTTTGGGGAATTATTGTATGCATGAAAAACATGCAGAATTTTCTGAGCTTCCATGCATGACTAACATACCCAGAATGTTCTGGGTTTTAGACTGGAAGAATTCAGTTTGGTGTATTATTGTAATGCATGAAAAACATCTTAGAATTTCCTAGGCTTTCATGCATGACTAACATATTGATTCTTTTGGGTTTTTGGGCAAAGAAAAACCAGTTTGAATAATATCATTGCTTGCATGGATTGCTGTACAGAGTTTTCTGGGTTCTTAGACCGAAAGAAAATCAGTTTGGTGTATCATTGCTTTGCTGTCGTTTAACATGCAGGATTTTCTGGGTTTTAGCCACGGTTGTTTAGATAACTTTTCCATCTGAACTCCGATTTGGGTTTCTTGGACTCTATGGAAAGTTCATGGAGTCAGAATCTAGCCATAAGCCATTCAGTTGAAATAGGTGCTCACATCTGTGCCGAAAAACTGAGTAATTGTTATCAATATGGGTAACTGCAAATCATTGGGTTGTAATGTGTTGTGCTTGAACATGGCCCACTTCTTGGCATGTAGACTATATGATTGACGTACTATGTCTCAGCTTGGGAATATGAGTTATGGCATTACTTGCCTAAGTAATGGTGAGAATTATGTTAATACATGCTTGAAGATGTGTTGATATAAATGAAGCTGAATGATAGAAAAGATGTAGTCATGCTTATGTGATGTCTTGATTTGAATGTATTGTGGAATATTAACATGGCGCATGTTTGTTGATGTTGAACTGAATATATGAAATGTTATATCATTAGACATGATGTTCATAGCACACACAAAGTATGCGGTGTAGAATGTCCATGTAGAGTCTTCATACATTGGTCATGGGTTTTTGAGTCTTGATGACACAAAATTGCATTGCATTGGTGTGCAGTAACACCACATTACATGAGAGTGCGTACATGGTACTGATTTGGCACTGCATTTGGTGTTGAATCATGTGGGCTTAGGAATGGGACGAAGTCCAATTGAGTTCCACGTTAGCAGAAAACAACATGTATTAATATCAACGACTAGAAACTTATATCCTTACACTTTGATTGCATTCTTGGTAAACAACATGTAGAATCTGACATATCAAATTAATATTTTCCTTAAATTATAATTAAACATTGTCACTATCACGAACATGTAGGTGAGATGGTTTGAGTATCTTTTACCTTAACAATTAATTCGAGTTCAAGCCACTGGGATTACAAGCGTATTACGTGGTGGATTTTTACCACCACAGTGGTCCACTCCCGTCGTATGTGGATTGGTATTGTCAGTATGACTTAGAAATGTCTTTTGTGTGTACATGAACCGCCCAGGACATCTCGCTAGTATGTGAAAAATAAATTAAATTAAACATTATCCTTTGCTAGGGCATCGAGACATTTTTTGATTAAGATATATATATATATATATATATATATATATATATATGCTATATATATATATATATATATATATATATATATATATAAATTTGTAGTTGGTAGCACACCCTTCGTGAAATATAGGTGTATAATATTGGTGATTCATGGAAAATGGCATAATCGATTCGGAAATGCGAGTAATTAAACAAAATGATGATCCCTCAATTTAAGCTGGTGTGAAAACAAATTCTTGAATTTTAAAATGCACTCTTCCTTTATATATTCGGCGCTTTTCTATTTGTGCGAACAACTAGAAGCTTGACTTGTTCAAAAATGGAAGGCTAGCGATGACTCAGATGATAATAAATGGAAGATCAAAAATTTGGAGTGCGAGTATAATGAAGGCGATTATGCGTGAGTATTTGCATATTAGCAGAAACCTTTGAAATATTTGATTCTAATGCACCAATAATCCAAAATGTACAAATCAAACATTTCTCTTTTTTTTCTTAGAAAAATAAATCATTATAGACAAAATACTTTTGTCTTTAGCGATTACATGTATCTTATTAAAAAAATTATTTTCTGAAAAAATGATAATTGTATTTTTGTCAAAATGTGATAAAAAATTATTGAAGTTGAATTTTGAAATTCATGTTTCAAAAGTCTTTTGATTGAATAGATTGAAAGATATTTTGTCAATAGTGAGTCCTTTTTAGTTTAACAATGTGGAGGCTACATTTACAAAATTGGAGTAATGCATCCATCATTATTTGGTTGGTAAGTGTTCTTTTCTACCAAATCGAAGCATCAGAAATATGTTGAGGAGTTTAATGACTTATCCATATGTTTTTAGGGAAGGACTAGGGGAAAGAAAATAAAAAGAAAATAGAAAGGAATAATGGAAGGAAAAGAAATTTTGAGGAAAATGAAAAAGGTTTAAACAATAGTAAATTTTATATGTTTATTTGTTTCTTTTTATCATATAAGGACAAAGAAATTTTTAAAATATGTAAATTTGAGTATTTAATTATATTTCATTATAACTAATTGAAAACAAACATGAAAAATCATTTTCTTATTATTTTTCTCTTTCTACCGCTGCGGGTTCAGCCAGACCTTTGTGTCATCCCTGTGCTTGTAATCCTGGTGCTTTTAAAGATTTTGCTCGAATCTTGGAGATATATGTTGTTTTTTAAATATGCAATCCCACATCGGTTAGATGTAGTTTTCCCTCTTACTCTCTCTATAAAGGGGGATCCTCTTTTATAATTCTACACACTCTTCTCTCATTAGCAAGAATTTGTTGTAGTATTACCCAATTGTTTTGGGTATTTACTTTTTGCCTTAATTTCTTAGGAAACTGGTTTGTGGTCTTAAGTTTGTATTTTCTTTTTGTCTGCATTGGGAGTTGTTCGTGCGGGGCGTAGGCTATTCTTTGAACCTCGTAAATTTATGGTGTTCTTTATTTGGTATTATTTTACGCTATAACTATTTTAGTTTATCATTGTGTGTATCGGAGATTTGCGAGGTATTTACGCTGAAAGTGACTATTCACGATCGGAGTACTATTCACATGAATAGTAAACACTATTCACATGAATAGTACCATTAATTGGGGAAAACTAACTTTGGATTTCCCGACAATTGGTATTATCGAGCCAAGGTTAAGTGAGTATGCTTTCTGTGGTTGCGGTGTTATCTAGTCTTCCACACATCGAGAAAGAGTTCCTTTGGGTTTTGGCATTTTTTCTCTATAGTTTATGAGTATACTCTGTGGATTTGCGACTTTGTGCGATCTTCCACATCATAAAGATTCTATTGAGATATTGACATTCGCGATGGCGGTATTTGTTGTAAAATATCATAATCGAATCAATTTACCATCGACCTCTACTACAGAAAGTTCTCATCAAGATCAATGGGCGACTAATGCAAATTTGATGTGGAGAAATTTGATGGCGCAATAACTTTGGCATGTGGCGGTGTGAGTGCGGGATGTTCTTTTCGACGGGAGCTTGATGTTGCCTTCAGAAGAAAGCATACCCGGAAGATCTTGATGAGAAAGATTGGACAAGAATCAATTGTTTAGCATGTGATGCGATTCGATTGTGTCTCCAAGGAGGCTAGAAATATCCGTTTATGAGAGGCGTCTGCTGACAAGTTGTGGAGGAGATGGAAGACAGAGTTCATGAAGAAGAGCCTGAAACAGCTCATACGAGCGAGTTGTATGGCTGTCATAAACCAGTACCACTATGAATGATCACATCACTACATTTGATTCTTTAATGCATGGTATTTATTGAATTTAGATGAGAAAGTAGTGATGTTGATAAGGCTTTGATATTTGCTTCCTTCACGATGAATATGAACATCTTATTGTTATGTTGGCCAGGAAGGAAACAATAATCTTTAAAGTAACTCTTGCTCTGGCATGTTCTGTGAATCGGAAAAAAAAAAGATAAATTAGAACAGAGCTCGGTTAATTGAAGCTTGATATTAAATTAAATGTCAAGCCAAGAACCGGGGAGAAGGGGAAGATCTCGGTCAGGCAAACTTGCAAAGATGAATGTGCCTTTATGGAAAAAGACGTGGAAGAAAGGTATCAGAAGTTGCATAAAAAGAAAGAAGGGTGCCTCCCGAAGCATGTGTGGCTGAAATGATAGAGTCGAGATTTTTCAGCACGGCTTGTGTCATCGATGGTGAAATCTTGATGAATGGTTGTGTGATTCAGCTTGCTCATTCCATATGTGTTTCAGAAAGGAGTGGTTCTTCAACTACAAGAACTTGATGAGTGGTGTTGTTCATCGGCAAGCAATCAACTATGCAAGATAGGCGGGATCGGTTGTCCGGTTTGAAAAAGAATCATGATGGGTCGACCGAGTGTAGTGTTCGGTATATTCGAAACTTGAAAAAGATCTCATTTCTTTACAGAACCCTTGGAGTCAAAAGGTTTCACTATCGGTATGCAAAAATGGGATTAAGAAAGTTGTTTCGGAGCACTTGTGGTGATGAAAGGTATCGAGAGAAATGACATGTACCTTTATCAAGGGAGGAATTTCTTGGGAGATTCAATCCCGGAGTTCTCTCGACCATTTATCGAACATGTACTATGCATAGGCCATGGGCGGCAGTAGTTGAACGAGGCTCATTCCTCGTATGCACTGCGAGAGCTACCTTCATGGCCCCGATTGCATGGAGTTTAAAGCGAAATAATTGCTTTTTAAATACACATATAGACTTGTTTTAAAAATTAATCTTAAAAATATATTCATCTATTGCAGGTTTTTAAAATTAACCTTAAAGCGTAATTGATAAATCACAATTTTAAATTAACCTTCAAAACTAGTTCTTAAAGGTAAATTTTCAAAGAAAGCATAATCGGTGAATGCGGTTTTTGAAAATATAAAAAAAATTACTTTGCTATCAAACTCCTGATGCAAAGAAGATTCCGATCGGATGTTTATTCATATCCTTTTAATAGAAATTTAGATTTTCTCTCTTGATATCAGGTTTAAATCAAGTGTAGAATCAGAAAAGCATGTCTTATACTTCTGGGTGGATTGAAGAACTACCTTAACAAGGTGGAATTCTCAGCTCTGGCTGGGGTTATGTGACCACCAGATAAAGTTTGGGTCGATTCAAAGCAAGAGAGAAAGCAAAGGGCTTTGACCGTTCGAATGAGAATTTTGAACAAGATAGATTTTGGTAAGAGTTAGGTTGGGTGGCGGCTTATCATAGATCAAAATACATGAATTGATTAATAGAACTACCACAAAAATTGCCTATAAGTTTCATCATTTTCCCTTGATTCCAAGACCCTTCACATCATACCAAAATCTACATATAATATTTTTTGGATTAAACCATAAGATGTCAGGTGGGCTCATGCACACAAAGAATGTGCCTTTAAGCCATGTAACATAGACTAATTCTCATACGAGTTAGGAGGCTATAAGGCGATAAAGCTCTACCATAGAAACAAGCTAAGTACGGAAGCAGATTGAGACCATTGGTTAAATTAAGAAATACTCCAACCCATCTCACCTACATGTTAGGTGGTCGATGGTATTGGGTTGAAATCTTCTCTTGTAAATTCAACCATATATCTAATCCAAACTTCAACGGATTTGCATTGAAATGTGCATATTATGAGTGATCTGATGCGATAAAACATTCCTTAATTAATGGAAATTAATCCATGTTAATTTCCATTACATTTTCCATTACATTTATTAAAATAAACAATAAAGACTCCTTATTCCTACAGCATCGAAGCAGGGAGGAGCGAACTATCAAAATATAGGCCATACCATATATTCACTTAATAGAGTATACTGGATTGGCGATAGTGAAACCTATGACCTTGAAACGGTCATAGCCTGCTCTTTGCCAGCGTTAAGTTGGTCTTGTAAGATTTGAATGTCACCTTTGGTATAGTACTTGAGTGTACTTTTGCAGATGGATCCTCCATTGGGAGAAGCCACCATATTGATTTCAAAGAAAATGATTCAAGGGCCACATCTATCAGTGTAGTGTATCGTGAAGTTCTCTTCATCTGATCCATCAATCACGTGCTTCAAGTAATTCACTGGGTTTTCTGCATAAAATACCCGGTGGTCTGGCTTTGGTTAGCATTTTGGGGTACTTAGTTACTTTTCTTTGCAGTAAATCTTAAACTTAGAATATATATTAGTGCCATGCCAATTAGAGGTAGTAATTAGTGTTCATGAATTAGGTAATCGATAAAAGGAGTTTTTATATAAGTAGTGATCGAAACGAATCGACCTGAAAAGAGTTATAAATAATAGAGATTCAGAAACCGACCCGATTAGTAATCGGGTAACATGATCGACACGTGAAATATATATATCTATATATATATATATATATATATATATATATATATATATATATATATAAGGGTTAATCTATGTGGATTGATATGAATATAACTGTTTATTAAGCGGGTTATGTGGAAATCGGCTCACGAATCAGATCAAAAGCACGATTATACTCGATCAGGCAGAAATAAAAATTATGTTGAGTTAGGTAATATGTTATTAACATCGGTATTCAAATTTTGTCAAAACTAATGCCAATGTCTAGAAACAATGGCCCTCTTCAGATTATATTCTCGAAAATATTATAGAAACAATTTTAGAATCACGAAAAACACCAAAAAGATGCTCTATGAAAAAAGGGGTTTTGGAAACACGAAGAACACAAACAAAAAATTAAGAGGAGCCCCTTTTTACCAAACAAGTTTTGAGTGTTCTCGGAACAAAAAACTGTTGAAAATAGGAACCAAACAGTGACTATATAAAATAGAGAGATCAACCTTCTCCGAAAGTAACCTTCTTGATTGATCCGAATTTACAGTGTCATGATGATGTCAGTGGACATGGTAGCATGTGGAAGGATCTTGGGAATAAGGTTATCGGAGTCAATTTGAGAGGGATTGAAGAAGTGATCTCATGCTCATCAGTGATAACACCCATGATGATGCTAGAGTTAATTTGAGAGGGATAGATCGGGGAGGATGATGATTGCTTTCTGGGGATAGTTAATTTTGTGTTGTGGTAGATATTTACATACTTTGGGGTGATGTAGTGCGTTAGATCAGCAAAATCCGGTTCTTTAAGGATATTATTTTTATTTCCTATTATTATTTTCAAATATTATTTTATTTTTTTATCATTGTTTTAAAATATTATTTTATTTCTTATTATTATTTTAAAATATTATTTTATTTGATATTATTGTTTTGAAATATTATTTTTATTTCTTATTAGCATCATTATTATAATAAGTATAAATAAATGTTTTAGAAGTTTGTTTTGAGGACTTTTATCCTTTTATTGATTTATAAAAAAAATCAAAGCTTTATTTTAATTATTCTCTGGTTTGGGAATTGGTTTTTTTGGATTGAGGCGATGTTTATTCTTATTGATCAATGCGTGTGTTGATCAATCCTCGTTATCTTTGTGTCGGTTTATATTAGGTAGGATTTCATTCGATCGATGACTATCTTTGGTGTTAGTGATGACAGCAATCGAGATGGTGATTGAGTTGCGAGCTACTTGAAGATCGATTAATGAGTAGCAATAAGAAATCAATACAAAATTTAACTCTTGATTGGAAACAATACAAACCAGAATTCATCTGTTGTTAAGTGTGGATAGGCGTATGAATGATGATGAAGAATTGTGGCCTTATAAGACCTATTTTTAGTCACATTCCAAATATCTGAGAAGCTCAAAAGACTAGTTCTTAGAGGATTTGATAACACCTCGGATAAGGAGGATGACTTAGGAGTGAAATTTAAATCCATGTGAGTAGACAAAGGGTGGAAGACAATGGTAGCAAACTACGGAGGAGACATTGAATACAAACTAAAGTTAGATATTCCTAATTTAAATGTAAATCTTGATATTGTTGAGTTTTAGATTGGTTCATTCGTAGATAGGATTCTTTGAATATATCAAGTTGCTTGAGGATAGAAATGTTAAATTTGTTGCTTAGAGGTTAGAAGGAGGAGAATTAGTATGGTGGGATAGATTGAGAGAGGGGTGTGGTTCGATTCAAACATGGTGTAAGATGAAACAACTATTATGAGGTAGATTTTCGTCTTCGGACTATAAACAATATATTTTTGATGCTAATTAGAGATGTACACAGGGTAGCAGAATTATGAATGAATATATTGCTGAATTTTTTAGATTAATGAGAGGAATAAGTTATCAGAGAGTGAGAACCAACATGTAGTGAGATATTTCAATGGGTTGAAGCAGACTAATAGACATAAATAACTAAAAAGACAAAGTATTTTTTGTCTATAATGATTTATTTTTCTAAGAAAAAAAATAAGAGAAACGTTTGATTTGGAGATTTTGGATTATTTGGTGTATTTTAATCAAATATTTCAATTTTTATTTGAAAGGTTTGCCAATATGCAAACTCACCAGCGTATGGCCTTCATTATCTTGCACTCCAAATTTTTGATCTTCCATTTTATTATCATCTTGGAGTCATTCACGCCTAGCCTTCCATTTTAGAACAAGTCAAGGCTTCTAGTTGTTCGGATAAATGAAAGAAATGCAGGGAATATATATAGAGATTACGTTTAACATTCAAATTTGTTTACACACACCGGTTTAAATTGAGGGATCTGTCATTTGTTTAATTACTTGCATTTCTAAAATTTGGGATTATGCCATTTTCATGAATCACCTAATATTATACAATCTTTACTCACAAAGGAGGTGTCCTGACTACAAATTTATATATCTTAATCAAAAAGTAACTTGGATGCCCTACCAGTGACAATGTTAAATTTTTATTTTTATTTTAGTCGGCATATAGGACATCTTAAAGCGGGTTCATGCTTCAATCCCAGCTTCATTTTTAAACCATATCACATTAATCTTTATACTGTTTGGGATGGACACGCGGGATGGTAAGACTCTATCACAAAACAGGTTGTAGTCGGGGCGAACTTCCAGAAGACCAGCGATTTAAGATAGAAGAGACTCGACCATCTCATACGTGTTACGTGATAGTGGCTGATGTTTAATTACAATCTAAAAAGAAATATTCATTTCATATACGGCATTCCGTGTTGTTTATCGGTAAATGCCTTTGAAAGTAGAGGATATATAAGTTTCATTTGGTTGATAATAAGATCCACACAATTGTTTTGTTTTATCATTTTGCCCTTTTTGTATTTTCCTTTATCCTGTAAAAGAAAATAAAAAGAAGGAAAGAAAGAAAAAAGGAATTAGACTACCACTTGGAAAATTAACCAGCGGATTCCCACCGCAGAACCTTCCTCATAACAGAGAAACACCATCACGGGAAGAAAACCTTGAATCCATTCCATCTGCCAAATAACACCCTTTGGTCTCACATCTCTCTCCTCACCTCAACCCCTTTACTCTCTTCCAAATTCTTCATATTTTGATCCTTAATCTTTTTAAACTCTAAGATCAATCATAGGTGTTTTTACTTATGAGGATGAGTGGCTTGTTCAATTCCCCGACCAAGATGTTCAAGGAGTGCTATTCTGGTCTGACAACCTCATTCCTAAGATAATGCCTCGGGCTATCAAGTGTGTAAATCCTTCGAGGAGAAGGTTAGTTAATTTGCTTTCTATTACTTAATCATATATATATATATATATATAAGAACTTTGAGTGCACACCCGACAATCCTCCTCTTAAGCAAGTTAGTGAACCTCTCTCAAACCATGATTTTTCCTTCAACTGCGTTTGAAGCGAGCCTTACGTGAAACACCATACATTGGGGCCGCATCATTTGTTCAGCTTCCATCCACATTGTTAAGCTTGAATTCGAATACGATACCCTTTGTTATGAAACCTCGCAGACCCGTCCACATCGGTATGATATAATTCATGCTTATATACTCAAAAGCATTATCATTCACGATGTGAGACATTGCGAAGACTTTTGTTGCACACCCGACATACATATATATATATATATATATATATATATATATATATATATATATATATATATATATATATATATATATATATATATATATGAAACAAGAATTATAGACTAATTAATGTTCTCTTTTTTTTTTTTTTTTTCTTTACGGTTTCTTCTGAGGGCAAATTCGAAGCATGACACCACGGGGTTGATCTGATAAACGAAGAACTTCACGATCAGCTGCATCGTGATCGGCGGAGATGTCTAAGCGGTGGCATTTAATCGATTTCTCATGAGCTCAAAGTTGTGGCTTCTCCAGATGGAGGATGCATCTCTGAGAAAACCGGGAAATACCACACCAGACGATGCTCGGTGCATGAGGAGCACATCGAGGTGTGAGAAGGGTCTCGCATTGTTGAGGCTATTAGGCCTCGTCTCGACACATCTGATGAATATTAAGCAAAATATTGCTGTTTTGTACTAATATTGAGACGTAGTTTAGAGAGACTTATATTAATAGTCAAAGATTGTTTATTGTAATTCTTTCCTATTACTATTATATTATTTCCTAGTTTAGAGATTTCTACGTTAGGCGAATAACTTAATTATAGGAATAAGCTTGATTGTAGGATCTACAATATCTCTATAAATAGGTACATGTAAAGATCTGATTTATTATGAATAAAAAATATTCTTCTCTTGTTGGACTTAATCGATTCATTCTATCAATTGCTATGGTGGCTAAAGATCCTTGAGAGCTTAGCGTGGTCTGGAGCAGCCCTTTGCTTCTTGTCGCCATTAGAGATTGCCATTGATTTCATACGCCAAGCGTAGCGGAGTATCCTCCGTTAAGGCCTTGGAGAAGGAGGAGGAGCATACTTGGAGGTTTTACCTTAGCTTTGAAGTTGATTACATGAGATTCATGTAGTTGGGTTTGTTCATATAGTTTCTCTACAATCTCCATGGGCGTGGTAGACTAAAGGACATACACAACTTAAGATTCAATCAGTTCAATGCAACCAAGCGGTTCACAGCTCTACCGATCCATTATACAAATCAAACTATTTGATTATTTGATAAGCTAAACTAAACCCACGATCTATGAAACTAGTTGACAAAGACTTCGAGGAGAAATTAACACGAGAATTATTCAACAGAGTGGTTTTGAGCTTTTATTAAGAGGAGGAGGAGTAAATTCTGATCAACTATTGCGAAGGCAATAATCATTAATAAAGTGATCAATTGATCTTGCTTACCACCAAGGGTATTCATACGACTTTCAATTTAGTGAGCATAGAGTGCATGTTCATTACATTTGAATTCACATGGTCGAGACTATCGATCCATAATTTTTGTATGGTGTTGTCATTTCTATCTCCTTGTCTCTCTTTACCATGATCTTTCAAATTCCTTGAATTATTTCATATAAATATATCCCGAACCCTCTTGCCTTCTTGACATATTAGCTTCCGTCATTTCCTCTCTTTCTCTGAGAATGAAAACGCACACCTCTTCATCTCTTTTAGGTTGCTCATCATAGAAGGACTTTATTGTTGTGTCGGCCTTTTCATTAAGCCTCTTTCTCTCCTTTCCATTTCTTATTTCCATTCCTGTCTCTGTTTAGTATTTGTTCCCATTGTTCCTTTCTTACGTCGACCTCGAGGAAACTCCTCTTATTTTCTTCGATGTAGCTCCCATCTCTTTTCTATCTCTTTCCATTTCATACGATGGATTCAACATCTCATATATGATTGTTTCCAAAACCATAACAAAAAACAAGTTTGACAATAAAAGAATGATGTTTCTAGAAATATGATTGGCCTTGTTCTCGAATATAGGCAATGATTTGTTTCTTGAATCTTTGGAAGCAATAAAGAAGAGATCACAAACTCAAAACAAAACAATTTTTGGTAATGGTTTCCAAAACCGTAACAATGAAAATAAGTTTGACAACAAAAAAAAAAAAAAAGAAAATGTGATGCTTCTAGAAAGTATGATTTGCTTGTTCTCAAATATGGGCAATGATTTGTTCCTTAGTGCTGAAAGCCGAAGAAGAGATCTCACTTCAAAACAAGTTTCGACAACAAAAAAATTGAGAAAATGTGATCTTCCTAGAAACTATGATTTGCTTTGTTCTCAAATAATGGCAATGATTTGTTCTTGAGTGCTTTGAAAGAAAGAAAGAGATCTCGAACTCAAAACAAGTTTATAATGAAAGCAGAAAATGTGATGCTTTTGGAAACTATGATGTGCTTGTTCTCAAATATGGGCAATGATTTGCTCTTGAGTGGAAGGGATCTTTTGTTGGCAAAAAGAGGAAAAAGTTGTGGAATTGTATTCCTTTGTATAATTTTTGGATATTGTGGAAAGAGAGAAATCGAATAGCTTTTAAAGATGGGATGGTAGATGGATGAGATTAAAATATTCTTTTGTATAGAATCATGGAATTTGGAATAAGGGTGTTCTTAGGTGAAGGTGCATTCCATCTTAGATTTTTCGAATGGATGGCCTCTATGTAAAAAGATTAGTGAGTTTCCCTTTCACTCTACACTTTTCTTTTTAGTTTACTTTGTGATTCTCTGTCTGTATACTTTATTTCAATGTTCAGTTCCTTATTTTTTCGATCAATATATTACTTTTACCGATCAAAAAAAAAGAATAAGGAATAAGGATTATATAGAAGCTTGATAAAGACAAATAAATCTGACTATAAGAGGAAATGCAGCCGGCTTTTCTAAAAGCAAGGTGAGATTGACTCCCCGCACAATAAGCTTTAAAATCAAATTGTTGCATAGGGTGGCTCCACATACCAAAAGTTCACCTGTTATCAAAACCAATTAAAATAATAGAACATATCTCGTGAGTTTTAGATTATCGGTTACCTAATATGAAAAGGAATAGAAGAATACTTGGTTTGCAATCGAACTTCCTTATTCTCTTAAAACCTAGCCCACTACAGCGTCCTGAAAAAAAAAAAAAAAAAAATTCATAAAATTGCATGATTAAAATATGTGTTTATATATTATCAAAAATTAACATGAATATAACAACTATAAGTTTTGGTGTAAATGTAATTAGCTGGGCGGCAAGGTAATGGTCTTTTTAAAAACAATCTGTGGATATGTTTATTTAGATCATAAAAACAAAGTAGAGGGATAAGTAAAAATGGTTTGGTCCCGGGAGATAAATATAAAGGGTTTCTCTTAGGTACCTTAATTATATATGAGACCTTTTCCATTCGAAACAACTCACACTTGCATGGCATGATGCAGATACCTTATAAGAACATTGAAGAGTGGCCTACAAGAGGTGGAGCAAATGGAAGTCTGAGATTTAGAGTGAGATAAAACATGCGACTGATAGAGTGTAGCTTGATATTGTTTGTAATTTGGTTACGATAAAAGAGATTGTTTGTAATTTAGTTTTGGTTGTGAGGCGTTGTCCTCACAATCCTTCTCAGTCTTGTTAATGCATTGAAACTGTGACCTATCAAAAGGCAAAGTATTACGGTGCTTGACATATGCGAGACTTATTCCAATTGGCTAGTGCTCTTGTAGTGAAGTCTTGTAATCTTCCTTTGGAGTCGAGTCAATATTAATTAAATTTGTAAAAATTTAGTAAAAAAATGAATCACAGTTCTTATAAAAATTTCGGGAGAAATTTGGTGGACCCCGAAAATCCGTAAAGTATGTGGAAGGGTGGATGTCTAAGAACACAGCAGAATTTTTAGAAGAAGGAGGCTTCTGGTAAGTTAAGCAATGAAGAAGAGATCTCAATAAAAAAAAAACAAGTTTGGTAATTGTTTCCAAAACTAAAACAATAAACAAGTTTGACAACAAAAAAAAAGGTAGAAAATATATATAGTAATTAAATTGATCTCTTAGAATAGGAAAGCCCACTTTCAATTCATTATACCCTTATGAGAGATGGAATAGGGAAGTGCTCTCTCCCCTGTGTAACCTCCTTCTTTGCCTCATTTGCAATTTGGTTCTTACTTGCTCAGGTTCCCCTCCCATCACACCATCCTTCTGGAAATTCCCGATACTCGAACAAAACAAAAACAAAAAGCAAACTTGAAATTAAAGTGAATTAGCGGTATTATAATACCTCTTGCACCTTTGGGATCGGGCATGTTTTAGAATGATGCAGGTATATTACGCTCTGAGGGAGATGTTACAGTGGTATGACTTGAAGCTGAACTCCGGACTGAGTGCTGCAGCATGGGAGAGTCCGCGCTTTGCTTCGGACTCTTGCAGGCCCGATTTGTAACGAAGCCTCGCTAGCTCAAGGCACCAGTGCTCTTCTTGCCTTGAATTTTCCCGGCTAACTCCAAATTAACTAATTAACTAAATTATAGCAAAATATGAGTAATAGAAGCAGAGAAAAAAACCCATTACGAAGTCCTCGGAAAATTTGTCTAGAATGCAGGTCGCGACCCGTTCTTTGCGAACCGCCTGAAATCCTTGGGATGAGCTCGGTGGCCACAGTGGCGAAGAACCCATCACCGGCCGCCAACTGCGAGAATCGGACTCCTCTCGGATCTTCGCCCGTTCTCCTCTCAACTTGAACCCCATGGAAATCTCACAGCTTCAATTTCTCTTTCTCGTTTCCACCGCGCTTTACAAGCACGCCAAGAGAAATAAATGAAAAACAAAAAACAAAAAAAAAAAAAACTAAAGCAGAATGAAAACCCGGAAATGGGAGACTGCGGTCTTTGATCACAGGCTTTTACGCCCAACTTGATGATTTTAGCCGAGTTCCACGAGCAATGCGAGTGAAATTTGAATTCCTTTGTTTTGAAATGAAAGAAACAAGCAAGCGGGGAAAATTCTTTTCAAATACAAAAAAGAAAAAAAAACCTCCATTCTAAAATACAGCTCTAAGTAGTTATACCAGCCACGCAGGGAGATCATCATGGATGGTTATCCAATGGGCAATAATGGGGTGAATGATTATGGTCGTCCATAATTCTGACCTCAGCTCACGTCGATTGCGAATTATAACGCTTGTGGTGATTAATGGGGTGCTTTACGGAAGAAATGGCTTGATGGAGAGAAAGGGGTGATTAAGGGAGGTGATTAAGTGGGTGCTTTACAGGAAATGGCAAAACAATGGAGAGAAAGGGAGGTTATGGGAATAAAGAGCCGTTTGAATTTTGAAATTAAAAAAAAAAAGGGAGTTATGTAATAAAGAAGCGAGTGTAACGGAGAAGATGACTCTATTTTATTATTAACTCTTAATCTTAATATTGTACTCTAAATTTTCATTATTGCAAAAGTAGAATACAAATATTGGATCCCGATCTTTTTTATCCTGTCTTTCATCAACTTGCAAAAATTTTAAAATAAATGTTGCTTTCTTTATTAGTAGAGGACTTTGAGATAGAAATTTAGTAACTCTTTGGTTACCCTTTTTTAAAAAACGATTCTATATTCCTAAATCAATGAGAACAAAAACACGTTTGTTTCGAGTTTTTGTTTTTCAAAACATAAAAACACATAAAACACTAAATTAGATAAAAATATCAATTTTCGAGAACACAGAATAAATAGTGTTCTTTGTGTTTTCAAAACAAGGAGAACAAAAATATATATAGAAAACCGCGATTTGGTTCTTAAATTATTATTTTTTGATACGAAGACAAGAAAAACATTAAATTCAAAGAGCAATAACATATTTTTAGAGAATACCAAAATTGTATTCTCTTTGTTTTAAAAAGCATTCTTTACAAAAAAAAAGTTCATAGGATTTAAAATTAGAAAATAATCATTCTAGAGCTTGGGTTTGGATATTTTATTATTAAATTATTTATATTTTTCATAAAAGGGCTAAGAAAAAACCAATTATTTATTTTAAATAAATTATTATTTAAGTGAATACATCACACCATAACTTTTCCCCTACAAACGCAACTCTCTTAAATTAAGCGCCTTAATAATGCGGTTCAGTATGACCTCAGAAACAAACGTTTCAAAAATTGAATTTGGACTTATGGTGTGATGTATTCACTTGATGACCAAGCCGGGAGGGTAGCCTTTAGCGTGATGGCCGCCGATAATATCATTCCAATTCATGCCCCAAGGCACAGCCCCCAGAAATGCACTCTCCCAAACTACTAAATGGGCCTCCACAGCCCCGAGAATCTAAGCAGGCCAATTCTGAAGTGAAGGTTCTAACATAGAAGACAATTGTTTTCTCGAGTTCGAACTGAGACCATTGGTTAAGTTAAAGAGAACATAAGACCTAACCATCTCACTAAGTGATTTTTTTTCTTTTGTAGATTAGTCTTGAAGGTCATTTAATTGAATACATCACCTTAAGTCAAATTCAAATTTGAAAGCGTTTCTTGTTTGGTCACTCTTGTTCCCATTATGAGTGCTTAGAATTTAAGAGTTGTGTTTGGTAGGGTAAAAGTTATGGTGTGATGTCTTCCACTTAAATAATAATTTATTTAAAATCAATAGTGGTTTTCTTAGCCCTTTTATGAAAAGATAAATAATTTAATAATAAAAATATCCAAACCAGAGCTCGGGAATGATTATTTTCTAATTTTAAATCCTATGAACTTTTTTTTTGTAAAGAACATTTTTTGAAAACAAAGAGAATACAATTTTGGTATTCTCTAAAAAATATTATTATCTTTATTTAATGTTTTAATGTTCCTCACTAATAAAAAAAATTTAAGAACCAAGCATTTTCTATATCTATTTTGTTCTCCTTGTTTTTGAAAACACAAAAAGAATACTATTTATTTTTGTGTTCTGCGAAGATTGATATTTTTATCTCAATTTAGTGTTTTTATGTGTTTTATGTTTTGCAAAAATAAAAACTAAAGACAACGTGTTTCTTGTTCTCATTGATTTTAAGAACATACTCTTGATTTAAAGGGGTAACCAAAGAGTTAATTACTAAATTTCTATCTCAAAGTCCCTCTTCTTAATGAGATTACGAATCATTTATTTTAAAATTTTGGTAGATTAGATGAAGGCAAGGACAAAAAGAGGTTATCGATATTTGTTTCTACTTTTGGTAATAATGAAAAATTTAAATGTGGCTCTTTATTATAACCTCCGTTTTTTAATTTCAAAGTCAAATGGCTCTTTATTTCATAACCTCCTTTCTCTCCATTGTTTTGCACCGCAATTCATATTTAGCCCATTAATCACCACCCTTTCTCTCCATTGTTTCTTAGTTTTGACACCCATTAATCACCTCCTTAATCACCTCCTTTCTCTCCATTGTTTTGCCTTCGGAAAGCACCCCATTAATCACCCGCAGCGTTACTATCATGATGACGTAGCGTTATCTTTGGGAATTATAGACGACTCATAGCCCCATCCACCCATTATTGACCATTGGATAACCATCCATGATGGATCTCCCACAGTGGCTATATGACCACTTAGGAGTTTGTATTCTAGAATGGAGGTTTTTTCTTTTTGTATTTGAAAAAAATTTTACTGCTTGTTTGTTTCTTTCATTTCAAAACAACATAATTCTGAAATTTCCACTCATGGGCTATTCAGGGAACTGGCTAAAATCATTGGTTGAAACGGCTTCGGATCGAAGCTGCGTGAGTTCAGATTGGTTTTCATTCTGTTTTGTTGTTTTGTTTTGTTTTTTTTTGATTTGCAGTTCTTCTATGTGTTGTGTAGAAAGTGGGTGGTGCAATGGGAAGAAAATGGAGGTTGTGGAGGGATTCTTCGGGGTTCGAAGTTGAGAGGAAAGAAGCTGGCGACATACGAGGTCGGTTCTGCGATGCGGCTAGTCTTTGGGTTCTTAGCCCTTTGTGGCCTTCAGTTAACCGAGCTCATCGGGATTTCAGGGTGGTCGCGAAGAATGGGATGCGATTAGCATTCGAATGACTTTCAGTGGACTTAGGTAAATGGGTTTCTTTTTTCTCACTCAATTACTCATATTTTACATAATTTAGTCAATTAGTTAATTTAGGGTTAATGGGAAAGTGCGGGCAAGAAGAGCCGCTGAGGGCCGAGAGCTGCGGTGAGGCTTAGATAGTCAGGCCGCGGTCAGCGAGCATGCCATTGACTCTGGTGCATCACGAGGCACTCGTCAGAGTTCGGCTTAGAGTCATGGCTCGATCTGTGAGCATCTCCTGGGAGCGAATATACGGACCATCTTCAAAACCACTTTGATCCCATCGCGACGGTGTCTATAATGTTTGGCCAATTCAATTTTTAATTTCAAGTTTTTGTTTTTGTTTTTTGTTTTTGTTAAGTATTAGAATTTGGGAAGGATGGTGTGATGGGAGGAGCAGAGTGGAGCAAGTAAGAACAAATTACCAAATGAGCGAAAAGACTATCGAGAGGGAGGGGGCAGGCACCTCCTTCCATATCTCGGAAAGGTATAATGAATTGAAAGCGTTTCCTATTCTAAGAATCGATTTCTAGAATCATCATATATATTTATGCCTTTTTTTTTTTGTTGTCAAGCTTGTTTTTGTGTTTTGGTTTTTGGAAACAATTACAAACTTGTTTTGTTTTGAGTTTGAGATCTCTTCTTTCACGGTTAACACGGGAAGCCTCCGCTGTAGGCCTTGTTCGGAGTTACGAGACATCCACCTTCATACTTTATGGGGATTTTGGATCCTACGACCTCCTGAAATTTTAAGAATCGGGATTCATTTTTTTACTAGCTTTACAATTTTAATTAATATTGACTTAATCGAAGGAAGATTAAGCAAGACCTCACGCGATGCACTGTGATTGAATAAGTACATATGTCACACGAGAATACTTGTCTTTGATAGAATTTGAAGAAGTTTCAATGCATTAACGAGACACAGAAGCCCAGTTGTAGGGACAGCGTCTGTCGACCAAACAAATTACAAACAATCTCTTTTATCGAACCAAATTACAAACAATATCAAGCCTTTACCGCATTGGCGCATGTTTTAATCTCAATTTCAAATCTCGGACTTCCATTTGCTCCACCTCTTAGGGGCCCTCTTCAATGTTCTTGTTATCGTACCATCTTGCCATGCGAAACGGAGTTGTTTAATGGAAAAGGTCTGCATATATAAGCAGCCAAGAAACCCTTTATATTTATCTACGGACGAGAAACCATTTTACTTATCCCTCTACTTTGTTTTTACATCTAAATAAATATCAGAGATTGTTTTAAATTTTGACTAGTACATTTACACTGACTTATAGTTGTTATATTCATGTTAATTTTTGATAATATATAAACACATATTTAATCATGTAATTTTATTATTTTCTCTTCTTTTTTTGTGGATGTTGGCAGTGGGCTGGGTTTTAGAGAATAAGGAAGTTTGGTTACCAAACCATGTATTCTTCTATTCCTTTTCTATTAGGTAGCGATAATCTAAAAACTCTGTGAGATATGTTCTATTAATTTTAATTGGTTTGATAATGGAATGAACTTTGGTATACTGGAGCGAATTTACGCAACAATTTGATTTAAACTGCTTTGCATATTAGGGGTGGGGAGCAGTCAGCCTTGTTTGAAGTGATTTCTCTTCAAGTGGTTGCATTTGTTTGTCTTTATCAAGCCATAATCCTTATTCATATTCTTTTTTTTTGGATCGTTAAAGCAATATATTGACCAGAAAAATAAGAGACAGGTCTCATTAACCCACCAAAGTATCACAGACGAAATTCACGAGGCGGCAAGCAAAAGGAAAGGAAAACCTCACCACCTTTACACATAGAGGCCATCAGAATTCAGAAAATCTAAGATGGAATGCACCTCTTACGCCACAGAACACCGGCTCCCTGCAAATAAAAAGAAATATTTTAATCTCTGTCGACTACCATCCCATCTTTAAAAGCATTTGATTTCTCTCTTTCCACGCTATCAAAAAATTATACAAGAACCAAGATTTTTGACTTTTCCTCTTTTTGCCTGAAAAAGATCCTTCTGCTGAGCAAATCATTGCCCCATATTTGAGAATAAGCACATCATAGTTTCATTTTACGTTTTTTTTGTCGGAAACTTGTTTTGAGTTTTGAGATCTCTTCTTTCTTTCCAAACTGCACTCAAACAATCCATTTGCCAATATTTGAGAACAAAGCGAATCATAGTTTCTAGGCGTCACATTCACCTTTTTGTTGTGAAACTTGTTTTTGGTTGGAGATCTTTCTTGCTTTCGGCCTCGAACAAATCATTGCCCATATTTGAAACAAGCCAATCCTTACTTTCTAGAAGCATCACATTTTTCTTCTTCTTTTTTTTTGTTGTCAAACATTTTCATTGTTATGGTTTGGAAACCATTCTCAAAACTTGTTTTGTTTGAGTTTGAGATCTATTTATTTATTGCTTCCCGACGTCGAGAACAAATCATTATATTTAAGAGCAGGCGATCATATTTTAGAAGCATCATTTTACGCCCCTTTTTGTTGTCAAACTTGTTTTCTTTGTTATAGTTTGAAACAATCATATATGGGACATGTTGGAATCAATGGCGGGAAATGGAAGAGATAGAAAGAGATGGGAGCTACGTCGAGAAGAAAGAGAGGAGTTTATGACTAGCCGAAGAAGGAACAAGCAGTGGGAACAAATGCCGACAGAGGATGAGGAATGGAAAGAGAAATGGAAAGGGAGAGAGAAGAACTAATGAAAGAAATTTGAACACAACAATAAAAGTCCTTCTATTGTTAACATTGAAAAGAGATGAAAGTGCTTTCATTCTTAGAAAAGAGAGGAAATGATGGAAAATTAATATATTGAAGAAAGCGAGAGGGGTTCAAATATATTTATAAGGAACAATTCAAGGAATTTGGAAGATCAGTGAAGAGAGACAAGGAGATGAAAGGGGCCAATAATGACATAAATTATGGATTGATAAAGTCTTGACCATGTGAATTCAAATGCCGTGAACATGCACTCTATGCTCTTGAAATTGAAAGTTAATATGAATACCCTTGGTGCTAGGCAAGGTCGATTGATCATTTTGGCGATGATTGTTGCCTGTGATAGTTGATTATAATCCTCCTCCTCCTCTTAATAAAAACAAAAACCACTTGTTGAATAATTACGTGTTAATTTCTCACGAGTCTTTTGTCAGCGGTTTCATAGATTGTGGTTTTGTTTAGTTTATCGAATAATTGAAAGAGTTTGATTTCTTATAATACGGATTTGGTAGGATGTGATTTGTTTGGTTGCATTAAGATTGATTAAGATCGAGTTGTGTATGTCCTTTAGTCTGACCACGACCATGGGGGTGTAGAGGAGAATCATATGAACGACGACTACATGAATCTACATAGAATCAATCAAAGCTAGCGAAACCCTCAGTATGCTCCTCATACTTCTACAAGGCCTTTAATGGAGGATATCGATTCTGATTCTGAGATGAAATCGATGGCAATCTCTAATGGTAATCTGAGAAGCGATCTTGGTTCCCATACCCCATCAGTTAAGCTCTGCAAGGATCTTTACCCACCATAGCAATTGGATAGAATGGTGGATTAAAGTCAACGAGAGAAGTATATTTTATTCATAATAATCTGTATCCTTACATGTACATATTTATAGAGATATTAGAAGTCACGATCAAGCTATTCTTATAATTAAGTTATTTGCCTAACAGAGAAATCTCTCTAAACTAGGAAATAATATAATAGTAATAGGAAAGAATTACAATAAGAGATATTTATTTATTAATCGATATACGCAACACTCCCCCTCAATTGGTGCATAGATGTCGAGACATACCTAGCTTGCTAGCTGAGAACACTGGCTGAAACAACTTTGGTGAGGATATCAACCGGTCTGATCGCCGGTTCGAATCTTAGGCAACTCATTAATTTCTCATCCGATTCTCCTTAATGAAATCTGTCTACCTCGGATGCTTTATACGATCATATTATGCTTGGATTATGAGCAATATCACATCTTTGCTTTATTATCACAATAAAAGTAGAATCGGTTGCTATGAAGATAGCCTAAATCCAACAATAGAAGTCTTAGCCACAATGCCTCACATATTCCAAGTGTCATACCCTTAAATTCAGCATCTGCGCTTGAACGTGCAATAACATTCTGCTTCTTGCTTCTCCATGTAACGAGATTACCACCTACAAAGGTGAAATATCCCGAAGTAGATCGTTTGTCATCTATTTAGCCCGGCCAGAATTCTGACATCGGTATATGCATCCACACTTTGACAATCTACATTTTTAGTGAAGAAATGCCCTTTCTAGGGCGGACTTGAGATACCTTAAAATACGTAAGCTGCATTCATATGTTGTTCTCCGGGATTATGCATAAAGCGGCTAGCAATACTCGATGCATAGGCAAGATCTGGTAAGTGTGGGCTAAGTATCAATCTTTGTGACCATGTATATCTCCCTTTATCAGACACCTGATTAGTCTTAGCCTGTGCTAATCCTTCTTCTCTTGGTGTATCGGTAGTTGACATCTTTAACATACTAGTTTCTATGACAAATCTAAAGCATATTTTCTTTGAGACAAGAAAATCCCTTTGCTCCAGTCGAGACAACCGATCCCGAAAATATTCCAGTATTCGAGGTCTTTCATTTGAATTAAACGACAAGTAACTGTAGAGCCTTCCCTTCCATATCAAGGTCATATCCACAGAAACCACCATGTCATCCAACATACACAATAAGGCGGTAGTCAGCATAAATTTGAACAAATTGCGAGTTTACGTATATGAATCCATGTGATTAACTTGTAATAAACTCGGAAAAATGGATTAAAAATGAAATGAGTTTTTAGACTCATCAATAGCATCGGTACCCTTTTGAAGTAAAAATACCCTAAAAGACACATCATGATACTTAGTGTCAACTTATTCTTATTTAGTTTATGAAGATGTACCGTACTACAGCTAAGACATGAGGTGGTAAGTTTGGGCCAGATTTGGAGCAACAATTACTTGATGAGAGCACAGGATGGTGTCAGAATCAATAGTGTTGGAAGGTACTCGGTTGATCCAATGCTGCAAAGGTAAGTGCGTGTCCCGATAAGATAAAGGCATATGCGCATCAGTGAAGCACGAGATGAGCATCGACAAGTAGCTGATTTTTAAAGCTCACTCCACCCGAATTCTGTTGGGTGTATCGAACAGTAGTTTGATGGGCCAAATTCTATGGGCTTCGAATCTTAGCTTGATTCAAAACTCAAATATTCACCTCCATTGTCAACTGCGCTTGAACTTGAACTGTGCATTGTCTGACTTCTGAACCATTTTATATGAAAATTTTGAAATAACAAGTTTACTTCACTTTTGGACTTCATCAAACACCCGAGTCATCCTGGTACAATCATCGATAAAAAAATGTGAGCAATCCTCATTCCATCGAAGTAGCAAATTTAGATGGGCCCCAAACATCGAGAATGTATGATCATAAAAGGAAGCTGGACTTTTTGTTCAAGTTAATGGAAAGCGAAACATAGTGGCTTTTTTGCAAGTTCACAAACATCACATTGGAAACTAGAGACATAAGTTTTTTTCAAATAAACTAGAAATAATTTCTTCATGTAACGAAAAAGCATGCCCCATACGTCGATGCCATAACCATATCTCGATTTCCCTTTTTTTTTTTCGAACCCTCAATCTTTAAAGCAGCGCAACTCATCTTAACTTTAGACACCAAGTCCAAGTAATATAGCTTCCCTCGCCTAACACCCTGATGATCGTTTGCATGTCAGGATGTCCTTAAATACACAATATTCGAGGCTAAAAATGACAACACGAGAATAAGGCGTGAGATTTAATTTTAGAAATGACAAAGATTATAGTTCAAGAGGGAACAACCAAAGCGAGAATCTAAATTCAAGGTGTTAGTGAGGGACAAGGATCCTTCCCCCGATAATCGATTGAGTACCATTGGCGGTGGAAACGAGAATGTTGTGAGGAGAGTTTAGAGGAATTGAAACTTGTCTAGAATCAAATGTCATATGATCCATAGCAGGAATCAATTATCCATGCACTATTAGAAACGGGTATAAATATTTAAAACCTTACCAACGTGCACTCTTTGCTGCTAATCTTGAGGACTTTTCCGCTATCATCCTCTGTCTTTGTTTCAGCAATTGCGGCGATGAGGCCTTCTTGGAATTCTTCTTCTGGGAATCACAACTATGATCCACCATTCGGATATCCTGAGTTCATAGCATCTACTTTTTGTTTCACCAGTTTGATCACAGTGAGTGCATTTGTATGATGATTTGTCTCCACCATTAGCAGTCTTAGGATGGACGGGCCTTTTTTGGTCTTGTTATTGTTGAGGAGACCAGTTTTTGTTAGACCGGTTCCTAGTCACCATAAGGTAAAACGAATTTTCGGTTATTAGTACATCACCCAGCGTCGAACATCTTCATGATGAACTAGGGCATAACACTCTTCTAATTCAAGGATAGGATCCTTCCTCAAGATTTTGCCGCGCACTTGCTCAAAATCACCCTCTAATCCAAAGAGAAAGATATGCACCCTTTATCGTTGAAGCAATTTTGATAGGATGCAATATTTGTCTCATCCACCATGACCACCTTATCACGATTATCCAACTCACTGAAGATTTCAGTCAGTTCTCCATAATATATAGAGTGGTTTGCCATTTTGTTTCTGCAGCCCTGCGGTTCAGGTAAAAACACATGGTCATACGCTCCCATCATAAAAGGCTTTAGACAGAGCTTTCCAAATATCTCGTGCGGTGGGTAAGCGAATATATCACTTCATAATCTAGGGACATAGACATCAACAACGATTTTTTAACCTTCTGATTATCTGAATACCACTTTTCATAGCCTTCATCTTTCTCCTTAGGTGGCGGCGATGTGCCACGAATGAAAGAGAGTTTCTCATACTACCGGCAATTTGAATCTCTAACATTTGAGACCACAGATCATAGTTGGTCTCATTCAATACAATTTTGAATTGAATGATGAACCTTCATGTTGAATAATGATGGGGGTAGATTTCGTGACAAACGTTTCAGAATCTGACTTGCTCATGGTTTAAGGATTCAAAGAAGAATGATTTAGGGTTTCGTGGCTGATGCCAACATAAGATAGAGAAGAATATTTTATTCATAATAAATGCAGTATCTTTACATATATATCATTTATAGAGATATTAGAGATCCTACAATCAAGCTATTCCTATAATTAAGTTATTTTCCTAACAGAATATCTCTAAACTAGGAAAATATAACAGTAATAGGAAAGAATTACAATATATAATCTTTGACTATTAATCAATGCTCCCTTATATAGCTTGATCTTAAGTTCTTATACCCCCATCGATTATGCTCTGCAAGGATCGGTACCCACCTTAGCAATTGGATAGAAGATAAGATTGGATTAAATTAAAAATTATACTGTTTGATTGGAATTAAACAAATGGGCAACTCCTTGTTGTCTTGATTATATACCTAAAAAAAAAATCACTTAATTGGAAAAAGTCATGGGGAGAAACTGGTTGTGTTTTAGGGTATATAGTTTTGGTTTTGGATTATGGATTTTTATATACTTTGTTTACACAGCCATTAATGTGGCCACAAAATAGAGATATGAACTTGTTTTCCATGTTTGGATTGGTGTGAATGAATCAGTGTAGATTGATTTGAAGAGTTAATCATCTTGTTTCCTTAATTTCTACAAATCTTAATTATTATATAGGGCTTGAACGGGCTTTTTTTTTCATTTTTTCCATGATATATTTATTTTTCAGTCTTTGCTTCCATAATATATTTATTTTTTAGTCTTTGCTACCAATGAACTAATGCTGAACAATATAGATATTGTCTTTTTAAAACCCAGAATCTTCATGATTTTACAATGCTTATCTGAGATTAGGCTCGGTTTATGGCATCATAAAGTAGAGTGGAAATTTTGGCTCGACCCATTGGGCTAGCCTGGCCCACCCGGAATTAGGGCCGGGCGGTAGTTATTGACCTGAAAAAACCGAGGCCCAGATTAGGCCTTGCTCGATCTGTCCCTTGAAATTTTTTTTCCTTTATAAGGCAATTTTGCGATCAGCTTAAATTTTGTATTTGGCCAGAAATTTGCTATATTTTAGGCCACGAAAAAAAACAAGGCCAATTTTAGCCAAGCTCTCGATTCAGTTGACAATGTTAGGCTCAGCCAGCTCAACCCATTTTAGAATTGCCGCACCTATATCGAGAAGAAGTAGCGTAAAAAAAGATAATATAGAAAAAGTAGAGGAAATAAAATTTATAGGAAAACCAACGAGTTAAACTTAATAAATTAATTATATATATTTATTCAAGCTTATTTTATTTGTTTATCTCTATTATATAAAGAATAATAAATTTAAAAATATATCAAATTATGATTATATTTGATTTTCTTTTATATTTTTCACATTGAAATTAAACATAGAAAAATTATTTTTAGTTTTCTTTCCTTAGTATTTTCGGGTTCCAAGCGGGCGAAAAATTCATACATAGTATTATAACTTTTACATTTTGAATAGAATATCATAATAACCCCCATCGAATATAACATTCTATTTGTATTCTACATATTAGAAAAATTGTAAGGTAAATATATAAAGGGATAATAGTTTAAAGGGGACAAATTCAAAACTTATTTGCAAAACTAACATTTTTTTTTAAATCTAAAAAAGGGATGTACAAAGATGGCTTTCCGAAGGAAAAAATTCGACTAAAGGATATAGTTATAATTTGGGGTGTAATCGAGTCGAGGCTAATCGTCTGAGTGTATCGAGCCACGAACTCAATTAGATAAAAACTCAAGCTCATACTAGACTCAAACTCGTCGAACTTTTTTTTTTTGAGATGTTTTGGGAACTCAACTCGAGGAAATAGTCGAGTTCTCAATTCGACTCAACAAAACTGAATCATTAAAAATTAATAAATAATTATACTCGGCTCGTTTGAAATGAGCACAAAGTTCGACTCAATTAATCGCAATGGCTGTTAAACTAACCATCTCGGGTGGGTATTGTGATGCTCGAACTTCGACTCGACAAACTACTCAAACCCTTTCTAGAACTGCGGAGTCAAATTTGAGTATTCTATGATCAAGTTAATTGGCATTACTTATTTGCCCCTAGTTATAATTTGATGGATGAGAGAGAATGCAGTTATCAGTAGCAGGGATTTATCTGCCTCAAGGGCATTTTTAATTCGAAAAGTGACATTTTCTAGATGACTCTTGCGAGAGATTAGTTTACATATAACTTTTGGATTTGTCTATTTTAAGCCTTCTTGAATGAGGCAGAAGTTTCCTGAATAAGCTCAAGAACAAGAAAATGTGTGTAGTAAGGATAATTCCGATATCATGCTTGAAAAAAAAAAAAAAAGAAAAGCCTTTATGAGATCACCAGACATATGTAACATCAAGTAGAATGTTATGTTTTACATTAAGGTGATTGTAATTTATTTATTAAAGTTTATAATGCTATATATATATATATATATATTTATATATATGGACTTATCTTGAGTATTTACAGCCATCATGATTTATTAAGATTAAGCATATGAAATCTACACAATTGTGTTCAATGACCTGATAATAAAATATGAAAAAAGAAAAACACCATATTTACACTTGAAAGCCGCTACGGGAAAAAACTAAAGACAAGGAAAACTTCGCATATGAATATAAGAATAAATTACAAATTCTGACGGAATGAAATAACCTATTATATATGTTGATATGATAAAAATACTCGAACAATATGTATGTAAGCGAGAAAAGAAGAAAGGCAAGATTTATTCATTTAGGAGCCTCTACGCTAACATTTGGAAGGCGAGTCGCCCATGATGGAGTGCAGGTATGCTTCCTTCAATCAGATCATGGACTCTCATGGCCATTAATCATCATCGAAACACACCTTTAACGTGATTTTCGAGTGCGATTTGGTCGAGCCCGATATGGCCATACGGTGGCGTATCACTGACAAAGGAGAACTTCATGGGTTCATCATTCCTAGAGTAGAGGAGCACTATGTGAGCTTGACCAATGTAAAGTAAATTCCATATATGCCCCGACATCATATTTTATCTTTTTTTTTCTTTTTTTTTTTGTCAAACTTGTTTTTATTGTTTGGTTTGGAAACAATTACCAAAACTTGTTTTTTGAGTTTAGAGATCCCTTCTTTCTCTGCTTCGGTACTCAAAGAACTAATCATTGCGCGCTTATGAGAACAAAGAAAATCATATTTTCTAGAAGCATCATATATTTTACCTTTTTGTTATCAAACTTATTTTATTGGCAATTACCAAACTTGTTTTGAGTTTGAGATCATCTCTTCTCTCTTGCTTTCGGCATTAAGAACAAATCATTCCCCATATATATACTCATCATTAGGTTGTTTCTCGTTTTAAGCAGAGATTATGCAGTGAAGCGATGGCGATCAATACGATTAAAATGAACCACTCGAAGCATGACTTGTGAAGCAGGAGCGTGTGTGTTATTATTGTTTTTTCTTACGAAAATGAGCGGAGAATCGGTAATTCTTGTCGGGACAGTACAAACAAAACCCTAGATTTTTCTCTAGACCTCGGATGTGAAAGCGGATCCATGTTAAGTCATCTCGCGAAATCTAGTAGAACCAAACAAACAGTGAATTCGAGACGGTCAGTTTTACGTATTTGGCCGAATGAGCAATCGAGGAGTGACCGCATTAACGCAGAGTGCATGCCACATGGCACCGAGGATTTAGGAAAACTTGGCACCCTAAGTGACCGTCATCATACTCCTAGAATGCATGCAAATTAGTGGGAAGTAGTTGGTGCATGGCAGCATGGGTGACACTTGCCATGGCTTATACCATGTGTGTCAAGCACCATGAGAATTGGTCTTTTGTAGTGGAAATCAGAACTCAAGGGTTCTTCCGCTGGTTAGATCAGTCCTAGAGGAAAATCATAAAAGAGAGAAGAGAGGAAAGCAAAAGGGAAACCAGAAAAAGGAAGAAAGGAAGGAGAAAGGAGGGCTGCAAATCCTCCATTGTTGCTAGTTTGGAGGACAAATTTGATCCACACACTCTGAGAGTGAAGGATCTTTCCTCTTTGGTTATTTCCTTGTTTGGGGCCATGGAAATGGCATTTGGTTGAGTTTGCTATGTGATTGTTTGAATGAATAACATGCTGAATTTTCTGGGTTTTAAGACTGAATTTGTGATGTTGTACTTGCTGAATTTTCTGGGTTTGAAGACTGAATTTGTGATGTTGTACATGCTGTTTTTTTTTTTTTTGTTTTTAGGACTGAAAACTCAGTTTGGTGTATTGTATGCATGACTAACATCTGGAGATGTTGTGGAGTTTTTTTAGACTGAAGAAATACAATTTGGTGTATTGTGTATGCATGACTAGCATGCAGAATGTTATGGGTTTTTAGACTGAAGAAGCACAATTTGGTGTATTATTGTATGAATGAAAAACATACAGAATTTCTGGGCTTTTATACAAATACTAACATGTAGAATCTTTTGGGTTTTAGATCAAAAAACTCAGTTTAGGAATTATTGTATGCATGAAAAACATACAGAATTTTCTGGGCTTCCATGCATGACAACATGCAAGATGTTCTGAGTTTTTAGGCGAAATTCAGTTTGGTGTGTGTGTATGCATGAAAAACATGCCGAATTTCCTGGGCTTTCATGCATGACTAACATGTTGAATCTTTTGGGTTTTTAGATCAAAGAAAAATCAGTTTGGTGTATCATTGCTTGCATGGTTAACATGCAGAGTTTTTTCTGGGTTCTTAGACCGAAAGAAAATCAGTTTGGTGTATCATTGCTTGCATGGTTAACATGCAGGATTTTTCTGGGTTTTAGCCCTGGTTGTTTAGGCCATAACTTTTCCGTCTGAACTCCGATTTGGGTGTTCTTGGACTCTATGGGCGATTCATGGAGTCAAGAATCAGCCTGCAGCCATTCAGTTGAAATAGGTGCTCACATCTGTGCCGAAAAACTGAGTAATTGTTATCAATATAGTTTGTTTCAAAAACATTGGGATTTAACTAATGTATTTGTGCTTAGACATAGCCACTTCTTGGCATGAGCTATATGATTGACGTACTATGTCTCAGCTTGGGAATATGAGTTATGGCATTACTTGCTTAAGTAATGGTAGAATTATGATGGCGCATGCTTGAAGATGTGGTGATATGAATGAAGCTGAATGAGAAAGATGTAGTGCATGCTTATGTGATATCTTGAGTTTGAATGTGTGGAATATTAACATGGTTGCATGTTTGTTGATGTTGGGCCGAATATATGAAATGTTGTATGCATTAGACATGAGTGTTCATAGCACACACACAAAGTGTACGAGTGTAGAATATCCATGTAAGTCTTCGCCATTGGTCATGGGTTTAAGTGTAGTGACACAAATTGCATTGCATTGGTGTGCGGTAACACCACATTACATGAGAGTGCGTACATGATACTGATTTGACACTGCGTTTAGTGTTGAATCGTGTGGGCTTGGGAATGGGATGAAGTCCAATTGAGTTCCACAGCGTTAAACGAAAACAACATGTATTAATATCAACTTGACTAGAAACTTATATCCTTCTACTTTACGGTGCATTCTTTATTAAACAACATGTGGAATCTGACATATCAAATTAATATTTTCCTTAAATTATAATGACTAAACGTGTCACTATCCTGTCGAACATGTAGGTGAGATGGTTTTGAAGTATCTTTTATAACGGGATGGATCTCGAGGAGTTCAAGCCCTTTGGGATTACAACTGGCATCTTACGTGGTAGATTTTTACCTGCACAGTGGTCCCCTCCCATCTCGTATGTGGATTGGTGTGGTATGACTTAGAAATGTCTTTTGTGTGTACATGAACCACTTAGGACATCCTCTCATAGTATGGCCAGAAAAATATAAATCGGTAAACACATTATCATTTTCAAGAACATCAAGTTATTTTTGATTAAAATATATATATATATATATATATATATATATATATATATATATATATATATATATATATATATATATATATATAAATTTGTAGTTGGTGGCACCCTTCGTGATAAAGATTGCCTATAATATTAGTGATTCATGGAAAATGGCATAATCCCCGGTTCGAATGCAAGTAATTAAACAAAATGATGATCCCTCAAATTTAAGGCGAATTGTGAGAAACAAATTCTTGAATTTTAAAATGCACTCTTCTTTATATATTCCGCGGCTTTTCTGGCATCTGGAACAACTGAAGCTTTGACTTGTTCAAAAATGGAAGGCTAGGCTATGATGACTCCCGAATGATAATAAATGGAAGATCAAAAAATTTTGAGTGCGGTATAATGAAGACCGAGTATCGTAGTATTTGCATATTGGCAAACCTTTGAAATATTTGATTAAAATACATCAAATAATCCAAAATGTACAAATCAAACATTTCTCTTTTTTTTTTCTTAGAAAAATAAATCATTATAGACAAAAATACTTTTTGTCTTTTTAGCTATTTACATGTATCTTATTAAAAAATTATTTTACAAGAAAACAATAAGCGTATTTTTGTCAAAATGTGATAAAAAAAATTATTGAAGAGGATTGAATTTTCGAAATTCATGTTTCAAAGTCTTTTGATTGAATAGATTGAAAGATATTTTTGTCAATAGTGAGTCCTTTTTTTAGTTTAACAATGTAGGGCTACATTTACAAAATTGGAAGTATTAAATGCATCATTGGCGGATTTGGTAAGTGTTCTTTTCTACCAAATCAAACATCAAAGAAATATGTTGAGGAGTTTAATGACTTATCCATATGTTTTTTTAGGAAGAATTTGGAAAGAAAATAAAAGAAAATAGAAGGAATAATGGAAGGAAAGAAATTTTGAGAGAAAATGAAAAAAGGTTTAAGCTTAATAAATAAATTTTATATGTTTATTTGTTTCTTTTTATCATATAAAGACAAAGAAATTTTTAAAATATATAGCAAAAAATTTTAGAGTATTTTAATTATATTTCATTTTATATTTTCCTGGTGAAAACAAACATGGAAAATCATGTTTCTTATTATTTTCTCTTTTCCTACACTTTGCGGGTTCCAAACAGAACCTTTGGCAATATTACTAATGCTTGTAATCTCGTTCTTTTAAAGATTTTGCTCCAAATCTTGGGGCTATATCTTGTTTTTAAATATGCAATCCCATCGGTTAGATGTGGGATTTGCTCCCTCTTCTCCTCCTATAAAGGGGATCCCTCTTTTATAATTCACATATCTCATAAATCTACTTAAAATTTATTTGTAGTAATGCCGGTGTTTGGGTATTTACTTTTTTTGCCTCAATTTCTTAGGAAATTGATTTGTGAATCTTAAGTTTGTATTTTTTCTTTTTAATGCGCGTAGGAGTTGTTCATTTGATGCCCAGGGACGTGGTGTCTTAGAACCTCGTAAATTTATGGTGTTCTTTATTTGGTATTATTTTCTGTTATAACTATTTTAACTGTCATTATTTTGTATCAGAGATTTGCCGGGTATTTATGTTGAAAGTTACTATTCACGATCGGGGTACTATTTCACGCAGATCGTAACACTATTCATGAATAATTACCATTTACATTAATTTGGGGAAAACCTTGGATTCCAATGATTAGTATCGGAGCGAGTTCAGCGAGTATGCTTTCTGTGGTTGCGATCTCGATCTTCCACATCGAAAAGGTTCCTTTGGGCTTTTGGCATTTTCTCTATAGTTTTACGAGTATGCTCACGTGGTTGCGACTTTGTCACGATCTTCCACATCATAAAGATTCTATTGAGATATTGACGTCCATGATGGCCATTTATTTGTTGTAAATGTCGAATCGAATCCGATTACCAATCAGCCTACACGAGAAAGGATTCTCATCTAAGATCAATGGTGATATGCACTTTTTTCCCAAATTCGATGTGGAGAATTTGTTGGCACCATGCTTTGGCATAGTAGTGTGAGGTGCGGGATGTTCTTGGGGCTTGATGTTGCACTAGAAGAAAGCATACGGAAGATGTTGATGAGAAAGATTGGACAGAATCAATTGTTTAGCATGTGGTATGATTCGATTGTGTCTCTCGAATTGAAATATCCAGTTTATGAGAGACGTGCACTTAGAGCAAGTTGTGGGGAAGGAGATGGAAGACAAGTTCATGAAGAAGAGCCTGAAGAGCAAGCTCTATCACGAGACGAAGTTATGCTCCTTCGGTATAAACCAGTACCACTATGAATAGTCACGTCATACATTTGATTCTTTAGTAACTAATTTATTGAATTTAGATGAAAGTAAGTGATGTTGATAAGGCTTGATATTGTTAGCTTCCCTTCTACGATGAATATATGAACATCTTATTGTTAGTATGTTGGTAGGGAAGGAAACAATAATCTTTAAAGAAGTATCTGCTCTGTATTCTAATGAGATCGGGAAAAAAGAAGATAAATTAGAACCACAAGAGCTGTTTGGTGAAGCTTACATTGTTCGAGGTATTAATGGCGAAACCGGGGAGAAGGGAAGATCTCGGTCGAATAGGCTTGCAAGATGAATGTGCCTTTTGTCGGGAAAAAGGGCAATTGGAAGAAGAGTATCAGAGTTGCGCAAAGAAAGGAAAGAGTCTCATCTGAAGCGTGTATTGTTTGAAGATGATAAGTCCGGATTTTTTCAAGCGGCTTGTGTGTCATCATTGATAGTCTTGCAGTGAATGGATTGTGTCGATTCGACACCTTTCGTTCCATGCCTGTGTTTGAGAAAGGTGGTTCTTGACTTTCTGAGCTTGATGGTGGTGGTATTTGTTCATCAGCAAAACATCGACCTTGAGATATTTGGGATCTGTTGTCAGTTTGAAGAATCCTGTGATGGGTCGACAAGGTGCTGAGGTGTTCGGTATATTTGAAACTTGAAAGAATCTCATTTCTTTGGAACGCCCAATTCAGGTTTCACCTATCATTCATGCAAATGGGATTAAAGTTGTTTGAACACTTGTGGTGATGAAAGGTATCAAGAGAAACAACATGTACCTTTATCAGGAAGATTTCTTGGAGATTCAATCTGAGTTCTCTCTGACCATTTATCAAACATGTACTATGCATACGCCACATGGGCGGCTTGACCCATTGAACCAAGGCTCATTCCTCATGTCTGCCTTTGCAAGAGCTACCTTCACATGGCCCGATTATGGAGTTAAACCAAAACCAATTCTTTTTTTTTAAATACACTAGACTTGTTTTAAAAATTAATCTTAAAAAATATATTCCATCCATTGCGGTTTTAAGGAGTAACCTTAAGCGTCAGTGTCAAATGTCTGATTTAGAGTTAACCTTAAACTACGATTAAAGGTAAATTTTCAAAACATGTCGGTGAATGCGGTTTGAAAATCTACAAAAAAGTACTTTGCTATCAAACTCCGGTATGAAAGCTTCGGTCGGATGTTTATTCTATATCCTTTTAATAGAAATTTAGATTTTCATCACCCGATGTGGGTTTTAAATCAAGTGTAGAATCGGAAAAGCATGTCTTATACTTGGGTGGATTGAAGAACCTTAACAAGGGTGGAATTCTCAGCTGGCTGGTTATGTGAACACCGAGGATAAAGTTTAGGTCGATTCAAAGAGCGAGAAAGCAAAAGGGCTGACCATTCGGACAAGAATTTTGAACAAGATAGATTTTGGTGAGAGATGGGTTGGTGGCGGCTTATCATAGTCCAAAATGGCGAGATTTGATTATTAGAACTACCCGCAATTTCCTATAAGTTTCATCATTTTCCCTTGATTCAAGACCACTTCCACATCCTTGCCAATCTATATAATATTTTTGGTTAAACCATAAGATGTCTGAGTGGGCTCATGCACCTGAAAGAATGTGCCTTACCAAACCATGTAACACTTAGACTAATTCTCATACAGTTGGAGAGAATTCATAGAGACTGATAAGCTACCACTTAGAGCAAGCTAAAATTCTGCGATGCTTAGTTGAGACCATTGGTTAAGTTAAAATACCTCCCGACCATCTCACCTACACATGTTGGTTCCAATGGTATTGGGTTCCAAATCTTCCTCTTGTAAATTCAACCATATATCTAATCCGAACTTCAGCAGGATTTGCATTGAAAATGTGTACATATTATGAGTGATACGATACGATAAAACATTCTTAATTAATGGAAATTAATCATGTTAATTTCCATTACATTCTCTCCCATTACATTTATTAAAATAAACAATAAAGACTCCTTATTCCTGTCGAGCAACGAGGGGAGGAAGCGAGACTATCGAAATATAGGCCATACGCATATTCACTTAATAAGGAGGTCTCTGGATTGGCGATAGATTGAAACAACGACATGAGCAGTCCATAACACTCTTTTTGTGTTAAGTTGGTCTTGTAAAGATCCCGAGATATCACCTTTGGTATAGTACTTGGCTGTACTTTTGCGAGATGGATCCTCCGTTAGGAGAAGCCACCATCTTGATTTCAAAGAAATTGATTCGAGGGCCACACTCTATCAAATTGTAATTGTGAAGTTCTCTTTGTATTCCATCAATCCTGTGCTTCCATTAATTCACTGGTTTCTGCACCCAAAATATGAATTGTCTATTTGGTTAGCATTTTGAAGTGCTTAGTTACTTTTCTTTGTAATAATGCTAAACTTAGAATATATATTAGTGCCATGCCAATTAGAGTGTTAATTGTTGTTCTGATCGTGTGAGTAAAAGGTTTTTATATAATATTATTCGTCAACGAATCGACACAAGGGTATAAATAATAAATTCAAACACGGCTTGATTAATGTCGGGTAACATGATACGACACGTGAAATATATATATATATATATATATATATATATATATATATATATATATATATATATATATATATATATATATATATATATATATATATATAAAAAAGTTAATCTATGTGGATTGATGAATATAACTTGGATTTATTAAGCGGGTTATGTGGAGTCGACAATCCCAGATCAAAACACGATTATATAGTCAGGCCGGTAGTACATGTTGAGTTAGTGTTGTGTTAATGTATCGTAATTTGTCAAGCCTAATGCCAATGTCTAGAAACAATGGCCTCTTCGGTCAAATCTTCACGAAAAGCTGTTATAGAAAACAATTTTTAGAATCCTTAAAACACGAAAAAAAGATGCTACATGAAAAAGGGGTTTGGAAACCACGAAGAACACAAACAAAAAATTAGAAAAGACCTTTTTGCACCAAACAAGTTTTGAGTGTTCACGGAACAAAAACTGAAAATAGGAACCAAGCCGGTGACTATATAAAATAGAGATATCAACCTTCTCAAAAAGTAACCTTCTTGATTGATCTAGGACCACCGTCTCAGCAAATGATATCAGTGGACATGGTAGCATGGAAGGGATCTGGGAATAAGGTTGTCAGTCCAATTTGAAGGGATTGAAGGCGATCTCATGCTCATCGGTGATACTTTGCATGATGATCTTGAGGATTAATTTGAGAGGATAGATTGAAGGAGGGAGGATGATGATTGCTTCCCAGGGATAGTTAATTTGGTGTGGGCCGATATTTACATATGGGGTGATGTGGTGTTAGATCAATAAAATCCGGTTCTTTAAGGATATTATTTTTATTTCCTATTATTATTTTCCAAATATTTTATTTTTATCATTGTTTTAAAATATTATTTTATTTCTTCATTATTATTTAAAATATTATTTATTTGATATTGTTTTGAAATATTATTTTTATTTCTTATTATGCATGTATTATGACTAGAGTATAGTAAATGTTTTAGAGTTTGTTTTGAGGACTTTATCACTTTTATTGATTTATAAAAAAATCAGCTTTTTGTGTTATTCACAGTTTGGGAATTGGCTTTTGGATTGAGGCGTGTTTATTCATATTGATCTCAATGCATTGATGATCAATCCTGGTATCTTCGTGTCAGTTTATATTGAGAACCCAAGTTTCCTGTCGATGACTAAATCTTGGTATTAGTGATAATCTGAATGTTGATTGGGGATTACGTTTGCCAAGAAGATCGATTAATGAGTAACGATAATCAATACAAAATTCTAACTGTGATTGGAAGCAATGCAAACCCAATTGCATACATTGGTTAATGAATGAAGGCGTATGAATGTTCAGTGAGAGTGGCCTTGCTAGACTATTTTAAATCCCATTCAAATATGAATCAAAAGACTAGTTGTAGGATTTGTGCCTACTCGGATGAGGAGGATGACTTGGGTGAATTGCAAATCCATGTGGTAGACAAGGGTGGAAGGCGATGGTAACCAAACTGGAGAGGCGATGAATACAAACTAAAGTTAGATATTCCTAATTTCGATAATAATCTTCAAATCTTGATGAGTTTTTGATTGGTTCATTGAAGTCGATAGTTCTTTGAATATATCAAGTTGCTTGAGGATGAAATATTAAATTTGTTGCTTAGAGGTTAGAAGGAGGAGCAGTAGTATGGTGGGATAGATTGAGAGATGAGGATGAAGAGGGAGTGTGGATTCGGTCAAACATAGTGTAAAGATGAAACAACTATTATGAGGTAGATTTTCATCTTGATTATAAACAATATATTTTTGATGCTAATTAAAAGTGTACCTGAATGCATGAAGTGCAGATGAATATATTATGGAATTACCAGATTGACAAGAGGAATAGAGTTATCGAAAGTGAACCAACATGTAGTGAGATATTTCAATGAGTTGAAACTTGGACTAATAGGCATAAAATTTAGGGTGCATATGGTTTCAAATGGCCAAGAGGCTAGAAATTTGGCCACTTGAAAAGTTAAGTTACTCATTTTAGGAGGCAACTACGTAGTACTAATTGTGGGCTATATGGAGGTGGACCAATGAGCTCCAAGTGACAAGGGAAAAACACACCCAGGCGTGTTCAGGTGTTGTGGAGACTATCGATGTTGGGTGTGGGAAAAGGAAAAGAGATGTAACTGACGGAAGGAGGTAAAGTAATACTTTTGGGCACCAAAAACAAATAACACTTATGCAAGACCTTTCAATGTTAGTGCTATATATGGAAGAGCTGACATATCGTTCTAATGAATATTCTTTAAATGGAAGGCGATGAATGTAGTGGAGAAGGACAATGATGTAGAGGATGAGTGTGCAGCTACTTGATGGAAATAATAGTGGGAATATCAATAGGAAGAGTACACTTGTGTGGTGAGAGGCTCATGTTATCTTGGAGGTGGTGATAGGACTCAACGCCATAAACACTAGGTGTCTTGTCTCGAGAGTTCGTGTAGTCTTATTGACGATGGTAGGAGTCGAGAGAACATAATAAGTAAATATGTTGTTGAGAGGCTCTTTGGCTTTAGGTGCCTGATACAGGGAGTTTGTGTGATCTTATTATTGATAATGAAGTCAAAGAAAACATAATAAGTGAATGTTTTGAGCTGCAGTTAGAGGCAACTCACCCGACCCGTATGCTATTGTTGGATTCAAAGTTGATGAGTATTCGAGTGAATGAGCGTTGTAAGGTGTCATTACTATTGGTAGTATAATGATGAGATGGCTGCTCTGATGTGATAGATATGGATGCTTGCCATATTTTGTTTCAGGTGTCCTTGAGGTGTGATGTGGATGTTAAACGCGGGCATGAGTAATTTGTTTAATTAGAAAAGAGGGAATAACATATACCTTTAGGAAAACCTTGACCTAAGGTTTTACAAGCGGAGGAAGAAACTTTCCTAACTATTGTGGATGACCCATCTTCACTTATGGACCCCGGAAGTGCATTTGAAGCGATAGGTTTAAATTTTTGAAAATTGTAGTTCTGTCACTTAATTTTAACTTTAAGCATAAAGCGTATAGTTGATGACATGATTTTAACAGAAAATGTTAAACCATAGTCACCTTCTGATTTGATGATATGAAAAAAAATACTAGTTTGGGCGGTATTTTGAAACAAATTAATTAATTTCAAAGATTTTTGAAAAGATTATTTTGCGATTTTGACACATCTACGAGTTTCGTAGAAAGTGACCACTGGTTAAGCGTTGTATTATATAATAATCTTGCAATTGAAATGAAAATTCATCCTCTCGACTATATTTCACTTGCCAGTGCCTGCTGAGACGAGTGCAGTGGAATGACTTCTAAATGTTCCTTTCATATTCCTTTTAATTGTTTATACAACATCCATTATCACTAAAGTTCAGTCATTTTGATAATTTAATTAGTAGAATAAATATTGTTAACTAAGTTTAAATTGTATTAATTTCTTTCTTTTATTTTTTGAAATAGGGAAAAGTTTTACAAACATCTGGCCATTTCACCATATTGCAATAAGTAAAGCAGTCTATATTTAAGTATTAACTACCTCACGATTTTGTCTTCATCAAAGGCAGTTTAGAAAAAATTGATCTGTCTTAATTTCCCGAAAAATTAAATCACGACTTATAGAAACCATATTTTCTAAACAAACTAGTTCAAAAATTTATTCAGTTTTGTCTTCATCATATTTGGTGTATTTTAATCAAATACCAGTACCTTTGGCACTTCATTATCTTGCCTCCAGTTTATTTATTCGAGTTTAAACCTCTTTTCATTTTCAATTTATTTCCTTCCATTATTTCATACTATTTTCAACTTACTGAATTCTTTTAAAAACATATCGGGATAGTCATTACTCCCTCAACTATTTCTTAATGTGATTTAGTAAAAATAACACTTACCAGCATTCAGTGATGGATGCATTACTTCGATTTTGTAAGTATGGCCCTGCACAATGTTCAAGCTAAAAGACTCCACTGTTAATAAAAAATATCTTTCAATCTATTCAATTAAAAACCCTTTGAAACATGATTCAAAAATCCAACCCTTAAATAATTTTTGATCACATTTTGGCCAAATCTGAGTTATTGTTTTCTTTTAAAAATATTTTTAATAAGATACATGCCAGTCGCTAAAAAAGACAAAGTATTTTTTGTCTATAATGATTTATTTTCTAAGAAAAAAAAAAAAAAAAGAAACGTTTGATTTGAGATTTTGGATTATTTGGTGTATTTAATAAAATATTCAGATTTATTTAGAAGGTTTTACTTGATATCACGAATACCAGCGTACCATGGCCTTCATTATCGCACTCAGATTTTGATCTTCCATTTATTATCATCTTGGAGTCATTGCGGCCTAACCTTCCATTTTTGAACAAGTCAAGGCTTCTGATTGTTGGGATAAATAGAAGAGCGCGGAATATATATAGAAGATTACATTTTAACATTCGAGAATTTGTTTTACACACACCGATTTAAATTGAGGATCATCGACTTTGTTTAATTCCTGCATTTCTAAAAGCTGGATTATGCCATTTTCCATGAATCCCATAATATTATACAATGCTACTCGAAAGAGATTGTCCCATGACTCTAAATTTATATATCTTAATCAAAAAGTAACTTGGATGCCACTATAATTGACAATGTTAAATTTTTATTTTTTATTTTTAGTCACACCATAGAACATCTTAGCGGGTTCATGCATACAATACGAAGCATTTTTAAACCATATCACATTAATCTTTATACCCAGTGGGATGGACCACGAGGATGGTAAACTCTATCACAAAACACGATTGTAGTCCCAGGGAGCTTGAACAGACCACGATTAAGATAGAAAGAGACTCGACCATCTCAACACATGTTAGGTAGTAGTGACCAATGTTTAATTATAATCTAAAGAAAATATTCATTTCATATGCGGCATTCCACGATAATTCATTTCTCAATTAAATATATTTAGAAAGTAGAAGGATATAAGTTTCCATTTGGTGATAATAAGATCCACACCATTGTTTTGTTTTATCATTTGCCTTTTATAATTTTCCTTTATCATGAAAAAAGAAAATAAAAGAAGGAAAAGAAAGAAAAAATTAGACTACCACTTGGAAAATTAACCATTGAATTTCCACACGGAACCTTACTCCATGTGACCCAGGAAACTATCACGGAAAACCTTGAGTTGTTCATCTATAAACTAACACCCTTTGGTCTCATCTCTCCCTCCCATGACCCTTTACTCTCTTGAATTCTTCATATTTTGATCACTAATCTTTTCAAACTCTAAGATCAATCATAGGTGTTTTTACTTATGAGGATGAGGTGATAATTCAATTCCCATTACAGAGATGTTAAGTGCTATTCTTGATTACGACAACCTCATTCCTAAGATAATGCCTCGAGACTATCAGAGTGTGTGGAAATCCTTGGAGAGAAGGTTAGTTAATTTGTACTTTCTATTATAATCATATATATACTATATATATATATAAGACTTTTGGGTGCACACCCCAAACGTCCTCCTCTTAAACAAAGTTCCACTTTTGGAACCTCCTCTCAAACATGATTTTTTGCCTTCAGCTGCGTTTGGGCAGAAGCCTTATCATGAAACACCATGATTAGAAGACCCCGCGCATCATTTTGTTCGGCTTCCATCACATTGTTAAGCTTGGTGGCTCACGATACCACTTGTTGAAGCCTCATAGACAAAAATTTTGCTCGGTATGATATAAATTTCATGCTTATATACTGGCATTCATCAATTTCAGATGTGAGACATTGTAGAGACTTTTGTTGCACCTGGCATATATATATATATATATATATATATATATATATATATATATATATATAATACTCATGAAACGAATTATAGGCTAATGATTGTGTGCCTATTTTCGCACTATGGTTTCTTTACCATGAGAACAAATTCGAAGCATGACACACGGATTGATACAGTAAACGAGAGAACTTCCACGCAATCGGCTACACTTGTGATCGCGGAGATGTCTGGTGGCATTTGTGGATTTCTCATGAGCTCAAAGTTGTGGCTTCTCGGATGGAGGATGCGTCAAAAGAAAACCGGGGAAATACCACTTCAAGGGACGATGCTTTCAGTGCGCGAGACACATTAAAGAATTGGCAGAAGGGTCTGGGAAATTTGTTCAAGGCTATTGAAGCCTACGTCTCAGACATCAAATTAGATATTCGTAAGAATATTAACATTGTATCATCTTGAGGCGTAGTTTAGAGAGACTAGTATTATTAGTCAAAGTTTCTTTATTGTAATTCTTTACTATTACGTATATTATTTCCTAGTTTGAAGTTTCACCATATTAAATGAAATAACCCAATTATAGAAGATAAAGCTTGATTAATAGGATCTCTAATAATATCTCTATAAATAGGTACATGTAAAGATCTGATTTATTATAGATAAAAAATATTCTTCTCATTTGGACTTCAATCCAGTCATTATATCAATTGCTATAGTGGCTAAGATCCTTACGAGGAGCTTAGCGATGGGGTCTAAGAACCGGCCGTAGCTTCTTGTATCGCCATTAGAGATTGCCATTGTGATTTCATACGCCAGCGCCAAGCGAGTATCCTCCATTCTAAAGGCCTTGGAGAAGGAGGAGGAGCATACTTGAAGGGGTTTACGCCCAGCTTTGATTGATTCTGTGAGATTCAGTAGCAGAATTGGGTTTGTTCGTATGATTCCTCATCTACAATCTCCATGGTGACATGTTAGTGGTAAGGACATACACACCACTAACAGATTGATCGATTCAATGCAACGACGAGTTCCACGACTCTACCAAATCCATTATACAAATGAAACTATTTCCAATTATTTGATAAACTAAGCTAAACCACAATGTAAATAGTTGACAAAAGACTCGGAGAATTAACACAGGAATTATTCAACAGTGGTTTGAGCTTTTTATTAAGGAGGTGATTACAATCAACTATTGCGGAGGCTTGATATCATTAGCAAAGTGATCAATTGATCTTGCCTAGCACCAAGGGTATTCATACAACTTTCAATTTTAGTGAGCATAGAGTGCATGTGCATTACATTTGAATTCACATAGTCGACTATCAATCCATAATTTTGTCTATAATTATTGTCCACTTTCTATCTCCTTGTCTCTCTTTACCGCAGTCTTTCCAAATTCCTTGGTGATGCATATAAATATATTTGAGCCCTGCGCTTCTTGACATGTGCTTCCATCGATTTCCTCTCTTTTCTCACAGAATGAAAAGCACCTCTTCATACTCTTTTGGTGATCATCATGAGGACTTTATTGTTGTGTTCGGCCTTTTCATTCAAGCCTCTTTCTCTCCTTTCCATTTATTCTTTTTCCATTTCCTCACATCCCTCTGTTTGAGTATTTGTTCCCACTTTGTTGTTCCTTTCTTAAGTCGACCTCAGGAAACTCCTCTGTTTTCTTACGATGTAGCTCCAGATCTCTTTTTCTATCTCTTGGAACTGCCACATTAGTTCAACATCTCCATATGATTGTTTCCAAAACACTAACAAAGAAAACAAGTTTAATGACAAAAAGGGCGAGAAAATGTGATGTTTCCCAGAAAAATATGATTGGCCTTGTTCTCAAATATAGGCAATGATTTGTTCTTGAATCTTTGAATGATAAAGAAGAGATCTCGAACTCAAGAAACAAAACAAGTTTTGGTAATGGTTTTGCAAACCATAACAATGAAAAGTTTGACAGCAAAAAAAAAAAGAAGAAAATGTGATGCTTCGAAAGTATAGATTTGCTTGTTCTCAAATATAGGCAATGATTTGTTCTTGAGTCACGAAAGCAAGAAAGGATCAAACTTCAACAAGTTTCGACAACAAAAAACGAAATATGGTGCTTCTAGAAACTACTGTTGTTTGCTTTGTTCTCAGTATTGGCAATGATTTGTTCTTGAGTGCTGAAAAGAAAGAAAGAGATCTCAAACTCAAAAAAAAGTTTCTTACAAAAAAAAAAAAAAAGCAATGATGCTTGGAAACTATGATGTGCTTGTTCTCAAATATGGGCGTGGTTGCTCTTGGTGGAAGGGGATCTTTTGTGGGCGAGAGAGGAAAAAGTTGTGGAATTGTATTCCTTTAATATGAAATTTTGGATGTGTGGAAAGAGAGAAATCGAATAGCTTTTAAAGATGGGATGGTAGATGGACGAGAGATTAAATATTCTTTTGTGCAGAATACGTAGTCTTTGGAATAGGGTGTTCTTAGGTGAAGAGGTGCATTCCATCTTAGATTTTCGGAATGGATGGCCTCTGTGTAAAAGGTGGGGGTTTCCCTTTCCTCTTTTTCTTTTGGTACTTTGTGAATTTCACAATCTGTATACTTTGTCTAATTGTTTAATTAGTTCCTTATTTTTACGATCAATATATTACTTTTCTGGGTCGAAAAAAAGAATAAGGAATAAGGATTATAGAAGCAGTAAAATCAAATAAATGCAACCACTTAAGAGAATCGCCCTTTTAAACAAGTTGATTGGCTCCCCACCCTAATAGCAAGATTTAAAATCAAATTGTTGCGGGTGGCTCCATGCAAGTTCACCTATTGCTTATCAAAACCAATTAAAATAATAGAACATATCTCGCGAGTTTTTAGATTATCTGATTACCTAATATGAAAAGGAATAGAAGAATGCTTGGTTTTACCATAAAACTTCTTATTCTCTTTAAACCTAACCCACCTCTGGCGTCCACAAAAAAAAAAAAAAAGTAAAAATAAAGTTGCATGATTAAAATATGTGTTTATATATTATCAAAATTAACATGAATATAACAACTATAAGTTTTGGTGTAAATGTAATTAATTTGGCGGCAAGGTAATGTCTTTTTAAACAATCTGTGGATATGTTTGTTTAGATGTAAAAACAAAGTAGAGGATAAGTAAAAATGGTTTCTTGGTCAGAGATAAATATAAAGGGTTTCTCTTATTTTTGCTTAATTATATATGAGACATTTTCCATTATTGAAGCAGCTCCGCCTTGCATGGCATGATGCAGTGCATTATAAGAACATTGAAGAGTGGCCTCTAAGAGTGGAGCAAATGGAAGTGCAGTTGAGTGAGATAAAACATGCGGCTAATCAGGGTAATGGCTTGATATTGTTTATGTTTGATTTACGATAAAAGAGATTGTTTGTAATTTGGTTGTTGTGACGTTATCCTCACAATCAGCTTCGAGGTCTTGTTAATGCATTGAGGAAACTAGCCCGGCCTATCAAAAGACAAGTATTACGGTGTGACATATGCGGACTTACATTCCAATTGGCTAGTGCTCTTTGTGGAGGTCTTGTAATCTTCCTTTGGA